>JANHFX010023774.1:31724-42039 GCA_027560015.1 Chloroceryle amazona
GCCACCTCCCCTGCCCCTCCAACGGGGACAGGGATGGGGCAGCCACCACCTCTCTGGGCAGCCTGGGCCAGGCTCTCCCCACCCTCAGCATAAAACATTCCTTCCACTTCTCCAGTCTCCATCTCCCTCTCTTAGCTTAAACCTCTCACCCTCTCTCTGTCACAGTAGACTAGAGTATTTTCATTTGGAAGGGATCTAGTCGTCTGGTCCAGCTGCCGGTATCTTGGTGCAGCTGAGGTGTGCACGCTCGCTTCTGCGCACGCAGGCTGCCAGGAAGCTGGTTCACGTGCCCTTCACAGTGGCTCTGCCGAGGAGCCGCAGTAACTCCGTCGCTTGCCGTCGCCGCTTGCGACTGTAAAACACTTAGACGTAAATGAGCAGGAGCTACTCTGATGGGTTGCAATAATTCCTCTCTAGAGGATGTGGAATTAAAATGCCTTTTCTTTATTCTCCTATGCCCAGTGCGATGTCACTTCTGACTCAGAATCGCCTGAATTTAATAAATAAATAAATAAGCCACCTTGCTGATTTGATTTCTAATGTGATGTGCCAGATGGTAAAACCTGAATTAGGTAGCAGACATTGCTTAGCTGGGGCCTGTAAACAAAACCAAACTAAGAAATGCTCTTTAATGAGCGAGATTTATTTCAAGGTGCTGAAGCCTCAAAAGGCAAAGGGAAAAGCGAGGCTTTTTGCCTTTCAATAAAGCCTTTTCCTTCCTTTCAGCACCACAGCAATAACTCCATCCCATTCTGGGGCTACTGGGACTGCTAAACCCTGTTACTCTGTGAGGTTATAATTATTGCGGGTGCTTTTGCGTGGTGTGGAGCTAGGCCACTGGGCAGCGGTGCTGGTTTTGTTCTGTTACTGAGTGGTTTGCTTTTTAAATCTTGTCCCTCTGTTCTTTGACAGCGTGGCTCTCCAAAATTAAATCGGACAAATGCCTTCTACCCGATGCTGCTCTTCAGCTGCTGTGACGACCCAGAGATTGATGGGTATGGGGGGAGATGTGAGGTGTCAGGTCAGCAGCGGCTGACGGGCAGCAGCACAGATGCAGTGCTGTGGCTGTAGGAGCTGCAGCTGCTTTCACTGATGGCTCCAGTTGTTTGCCCTCCTGCCCCCAGCACCTCTTGCTGCCCATCGCTGTGGGCTTTGCCTGCCGCACATGGAGAGTTGCTCCTTGGGGTTTTGGTGTAAGCAGACACTTCCTGTTGGTGAACAGTCACTAGATACTTGAGATGTGTTACTGCCTTTCCGCCCAATGCTTGAAACCCGTGGCTATGGATTGGTGCTGTACAAAAAGCATGTGAATGTAAGGAGGAGGGAAAAGGCTCTAGAAACAGTGGGAGGAGAGCTTGATGCAGTGGAAGAGGGGTAGGCTCTGTTTCAGCGTAGAAGAAGCATGCAATAATACTTTATATTTCAGAGATGTCTTAGAAAAACATCAACAAACCACCCAGAACTTCCATGTGTTACCAGAAATGCTTTTCTCTCATAGCTGGAGATCTGTTAAAGTCAGAGGTCTTGGAGCACGGTTGGTTTTGACTCTCAGCGTTGGCAGTCTCGGCAGAAAGCTGTGCCTAGGTGGGTCGTCTTGTTTATTCCCATTTGTTAGGGTGGGAGGCACGGGGATGCTCAAGTTGCCACTCCCTCTGCTCATGCTGTTCTTGGCAGTGGATCCATGGCTAGAACTGCCAAGAAAAAAATTGGGCCAGTACCTTGTTTTCAAAGGTTTATCGGATGTTGCAAGCACGCTGTAAGTGTCACATCTTGTGGTCAAAGAGTTTGAAGCCATTTTAAGTGCTGCTTTTACCCGTTTCCTGAGCTTCCTTCCCAGAATAGAAATAAACCAATCCTGAGATTGCCAAGCACACCCTTTTGCTCATCAAAATGTTAATGGGAAATTGTGTCTTCCAAGACCTGCTTACGCTCTCTTGGTGCTCTGGGGATGAAATCGCCCTCTTCTAGCCAGATGAAGAGGGATGCTTTTCTAAAAGTTCCATCCCTACGCACAAGTCTGTGTGTGGGGTTCCATCCCTACACACAAACAACCCCTTGTAATAGAAGCAGACCTCAAAAATGAGGAGGTTTCACAGAACAGCAGCTGTGGGGAGATTTCTTCCATCAGCACCTATTAACCACGAGTTGGTCCTTGTTGTCTCAGATCAGCTGCAGAGCTGTAGGGACTCTAGAACAGACCCCAGCTGGGATTTATTTATATTGGGCTTCTCTCAGAGAATAATTTTCAAAGGGAGCAGCAGAAATAATCTGGCACATCCACAGGATTATTTTTAAATGGAGTTCAGACCTCTTTATGGCATTAACTGGCAGGGTATCATCCGTAAAACAGAATTAACCTGGATCTTGTGTGAGTTACTCCCTGGATCTTGAGGTGTTGGGAGGACAGGGGTTAACATACAGGCATCCTGTTTTTCAACTGATTTACTTGTGTGTGGTGCCACTTCCGAGCTTGCTTCTGTTTGTGTTCAGTGCAGAAGGAGAGAGAGATTGGGCAAAACTCGTAGATAAAATTCAGCTGGTTTTAGGGGTGAGGAAGTGGAGTGGTGGAAAGAAACCACTGAACAGCATTTACTGCTTATCGCTGGTAAAGACTGATAACTGCTTAGAAAACCTTTCACTTGTGTCCATTTATTTTTTTTTTAAGTCCTGCTATAATAGGTAATTAAAGTATACTAATTGAATTAAGATCCCATCTGTCTGAGTTCAGCAAGCCAACAAGTCCCATAATTAAGATATCATGTTTGCTATAACAGAGGCTGCAAACACAGAGCTGGCCACCAACGGTATAAGCAAATAATCTGGCTTCCTGTGACAAAGTGCCAGAGCATCCAGCAGGCCGAGGAGATCAAAATAAAATCTGCAAGGTAAGCAGCACTTGCTTGGGGGGTGGCAAGAAATGTGAAAATAGTTGCACCTCCTCTGGTAGCGGGGGAAAAAAATGTTAATTTGAGCTGGTGCAAACATTTTGAAGAGCTCGGAGGCAGACAGTGGTGATCGTAACCAAAAGAGGCTGGTTTGGTGACCTCGGCATCTGTTGGTGTCTGGGGGGATGATACTGAAGGCAAGAAGTAGGAATGTAGTAGTTAAATTCCGTGTCTTCAGGCTGCCATTTCTAAAGGTTTGTAAAGCACCCATGTGTCCTCAAATTGAATTGCAGACACTGGCTCCTTGGCTGCTCCACCATGGGCTGGCCTCCCTTCTTTATTTAACCATCAGTCCCACGTGCGTACATAAAGTTCATCAAGGAATCTCCTTTCTCATGCTGCAGCTTCACTGGTTTTGTTGTTGGGATTGGAGTTTCCTGAGCTAGACATAAAACTTAAGAGCCTCAGTGCCTGAAACAAAGGATTTCCTTCTGCTTTGGGCTGCTGTGCCCATAGCACTGGTCTCTGAACAGGACCCTTTCCAGGAGATGCTTTCAGACAAGGAACCTGATGAAATTCTCACTTCCTTTCTAATTCTCTATTTCCTCCAGTAGCTTCCGTCTCATGAAACTGCGTTAGGATGCTTCTAAATTCTGGCAGAAAAACGTGCACATGAAATGTAGGTGACTCTTTGCAGCAGGGGGGATGTGTCTGTGTCAGCAGTGCCTCAAGGTGGGTACCCAGCACCTGTAGTTCGGATTGAGCTGTGACACAGGGGGCTGGTGACTGCCAAGAGTGACAGCGGTTGCATCCCGCCTGTGGTGACTTGCTCCTGGGTGTTTGTGCTTTTCCTCTTGATCTCCTCTGGAGCAAGAAAAATATTTTTTGGTTGGTTGGTTGGTTGTTTTTTTTCTGCTCAGAAAGGAATTTTCCTTGACAGAGGGTCTGGGAGTCAGTGTAGGATGCAGCCTGTGTCCGCAGGGAGCTTGCAGGAGGAGCGTACGCCGTCGGCGATCACCCCGTGGTCCTCCCAGTGCACCAGTGGGGACTGGGGCAGGCATGAGGCCATCAGTGTTCCAGAAGGACTGGCAGATATTGGAGGAGCAAGAGAGCTGTTGGTCCAGACTGAAGTCCTACAGGCGTGCTGAAGGTGCAGACAAGCATCCGCAATAGTGTGGGACTTTGAGCAGACCTCAGGAGATAATTTTCTTTTCCCCTTATGGGAAAATGTCCAAGTGAGGAGGCTAGATGAAAGCCAACACTTCTTGATACAGTTCGAAAGCGGAGAGACATCTGCCACTGATCAGAAAAGCCTGGCAGGTGGAAAACACACCAGCCCTGCCTTCATCCTGTACATTGCGTGTCTCTCTTCCCCACGTGTCACAGCCACCACAGCGACAGGGGCTCTCTGTTGCTCAGCAAAGAGCAGCAGAAACTGGAGCTCCACTGTCCTGGACTGTGGTGATGGGGAGACACTGATCTCCCCTCTCTGTATCCCAGCCTGTTTGCACCTTCCCCCCCTGCAAAAAAAATACTTCACAAAGCTACAGGAGCTCGGAAGATTCTGCAGCTCAAGAGTACATGAGTAAAAACTGAATTATTTAACATATTTTTTTAGTGCAAGCAGGTGTGGGGTTTGAAGTGGTTTGAGTTGGGAATTCTCTGCAGATGAGTTAAGGTCTGGTGGGGTTTGAAAGAGCTGGACAAGTTTTTCCATTCCTGTCCTCTTCTTGCTGCCTCTTGACAGCTTTGCTTTTTTTTTTTTTTTTTCTTTAAGGTCTAAATTCTCGTTCTCTTTCTTGTGCTTTTCATCCCTCATAACATCCCCCTCTCCCTTTTATTTCACCGCTTCACCTGCCCAAGCGCCGGCGGACGCTGCCCGTACCGATCTAGCGAGCACTGACAGCGTGCTTGACGCCGCGTCCCGGCGCGCGAGGCGAAGCGAGGCGAGGAGATGCGGCCCCTTGTCCCGGGGGGCTTGGCAATCTCCTGCAGACACTGACAGCGCGGTTCAGCCCGGCGCGAGCCACCAGCTGCTAGTTCAGCTGGAAAGGGAGCTGCCGAGGCTCGCCCGGCAGCTTGGCAGGAGGCGAGGGCTTGTTGGAGGTGGTTTGTGGATTCGTTGGGGGCTGAGGGAGGGGTTTACTCTCTGCCTCTCTGTGGTTTGTGCGTGCGTTTGTTTGGGGGGGTTGATTTGATCGTTTTTAGAAGGCGGGGTGGGGGGTGGCTTGCAAAGCTGTGTGAGAGCTGAAGCAGCACACCCTTCATCCTGAAGGGAGAGGACGGGGACAGACGCATGGAGGTGGCTTGGGCAGCTCCTCTGTGAACCACATCAGAGTGCATTTGAACCAATGTTCCCCTAAAATCTCTTCCTCCCCGCATCATTTTGTTCAGGCGTTTGGGGCCATCTGTGTGTGAGCGTCAGACAGACACTGTTCTCCACAGTCTGCTTGACTCGGTCTTGCCCAGATTTTACCTGCAGCCTTTGATGCTGGTTAATCCCCGACTCTGCTCGTAGGGAGGTCTCTGGACTGTGACACCAACTGGCCTGGCTCAGCCTGTCCCCAAGCAGGGTTCTTTGGGCACCAGATGCTAATTGAATGCTGCTCCCGTGCACGTGTGGAGACGAGAGCTGTGATGGAAGCCACGCTTGCACCCCAGCATTTTTGGATAATTGTGTGTAACCCCAGGAAGTCTGAATTAGCCATACAGCATGTAAATGGGAATATTTCTATTTACCCAAACCAAAAAAATCAGTGCTCTTGTACTTGGCTCTTCTCGTGCCTTCACAATCTAACGAGACACAAGAGGAAACTCCCCGTGGTTCAGATGGGGACAGACCAGCTCCAGTAGGGCAGGCAGCAAACCACCCGGTGACCTAAGGGGCCTGGAGGAGAAGGGGTTACTGCATCATATCTCACTCCTCCTCTTTGGGCACAAGCCTTTAGAAAATGAGACATTTGGGTAACAGATGGGTGCTCGGGTAGGTCTGGAAACCTCTCAGGCAAAAGTAAATCCTTCCTTCCCACCAGGAGGTTCAGGCCTTATTCCACAGAACAGCGTGTACGAGCTGAGCTCCCCTAAGGGAGCAGATTGCCCGATTCCTCCAGCGCTTGGCTGGATGCCATCCTGCCACCCAACAGCAGAGCAGCCCGGTTGCTTCACCCTTGAGCCCCATCCCTCCAACCAAAGTGGCGTTCGATGCTCTCAGGTAGGTGAGAGGTTCTGGGGAGGGGGATGCCAAGGGGTGTTTTTCTCACCCACCCACTCAGCACAGCTCTCTCTTAGGCAAGAAAAAGCCGCTGACGGGCAAGCAGTTGTTGTCGTGATGTGGCATTGCACGTTGCAGCTTCTTTCTGCGAGAGCAGTGCACTCTGCCATTAATTGGAGAGAAAACAATCAGAGACCTGCTGCTTTTGGAGTTTGTTGAAAGCACAGGAAGATGGGGAAATGTTGGTGTTTATGAAACGGCAGCTGGTGCTAAGCTCTGGCAGGGGAGCGGGAGGAGGAGGAGGGAAGGGGGTTGTATTTGGGTTCTGGGTCTAATTGGCAAAACTGTAATAATTCTTAGATCAAATACATCATGCATTCAGCCCACTTGCATTTTTAGTCTACTGCGTGTAATAACAAGTCATAACACTGGGGATTTCATGAATAATCATTTCTGCTTGCCTCCCCTTTTCAGGGGAGGATTTCCAGTGTGCTTGAGCTCATGCAGTCTCACTCCATCCCCAGAAGGCAAATGAATATTATCTTTATAAAGAGAGATAAGGCAGACTAGACAAAGGCCTGGAATAACTCGGTTAAGTTTATCAGAAAAGGCAATAGCATGATCAGGATTTATGCCCAGGAATTAAGATTCCTTGAACCACTTGGAGAACGAGATGTCTGTCCTGAGCGCAGCTGCCTTGGCACCGCCAAACGTGGTCTGTGAGGAGGAGAAACTTCGCTTGGCAAAGAAAAGATGACACAGAGCGGCAGCAAAGAGACTTGGAGAGGACTTGAAAGGTGCATCTGCTCCCCAGGGAAGGTGGGGGTGCCAAGGGCTGGAGCAGGACCCCAGGTACCCATTTTGAGCTCTCGGAAGAGCGCTGTCACTCAGCCTTCAGCACGATGCTGGCCTGGAAGTAGGCACAGCAGCAAAACTAGATCCAAAGTTGCTTTTATGCCCCCATAAGAGAACCAGCAACATTAATGCATCCAGGAGCTACCTATGGCTGTTGAAAGGGGGAGTTAGGAGCATAAAGGCTTGGCTGACTCACTGGACCTCATTAAATTCTAATCATCTCAGTAAAGATGCAGCGGTGCACACCCAAAGCAGCGCTGGCCCGTTTGAGCTCAAGCGCAGCAAAGGCTCGATTAGCCGTTGGATAACTTGGGCGCGAAACCATAAAATGTGTTTATTTGTGAAAGCACTTGGGCCAGGATTCCCTTTGTGAGGCTCAAGCTCAGCAGTTTCGTTTAGGAGCAAGAGAACCAGGCTTCTCCCAGCAAGGGATGTTACGGGAGCTGGGATGTCACTGGAGAGCTGTGCTGGAGTTGAGGGGGGACACAAAGAATGGGAGCGACAGAAATGTCAGTGCTTAGACTTCCAGTGTCCTCCAAGCAGCGCTACGCACCCAGCTGCAGGAACTTCAGTATTGCCAGCCTGAAAACTTAAAACCCAGGGTAGACTGCAACGCAAGCTCTGTGTAGAAGCTGTGAAAGCCAAGACAAACTGAGGTTTATATTTGTATTTTGACGCTTAAGCCTCTAGAAATCCCTTGTGATGTGGGGTTTTTGTTTGTTTGGGTTTTGTTGGTTGGTTTTATTTGTTTTTTTTGTCTGTTTGTCCCTCCCCCCTGCCCCGTGATTAAGGCAAGTGTTCTTTTTCTGGAAGCTGAAGTTCCTGAGTAACCAAGTGTCTGTGATGCCTGCCTCTCAGGGAGCTTCTCCAGATCTGCCAAATTCTAGTGAAAACCTCAAAGGTTGGCACCTCCGCAACATTGATGCCTTTAAAGAAGTTCTCACGTCAAGTAGGGCTCTTGTGACAATAACCTTCTGTTAGTCCTTAGTTTGACCAGAGGCTTTTCATGAACAAAGTTCCTTCTTGTTCCAGCTAGACACCAAGATCTTGAACCTGCTAAAAATGTTTACATTTGGAAACAACCCCAGTGACCCCTGAGTTGAGGCAAATTGATGCCTTGAAGCTGTCGTAGCGGTGAGAAGGCTCCAGTTGTGCCATCCTTGCATTAAATTCTACCTTCCTGTGAGATTTGTCCTCTCCGCAGTCCGGGAGTAGCGCATTAGCACCTTTTGGAGGTGACAGCCATGAGAGCCTCGTCTGAATGGCAGGCCACCGCTGGCTTTTGGGGATGTGGACACAGTCTGGTTCACTTCAAGATTACAAAGGGAGAAGAGGTCCATCTACGGACAGGTGGATTTAGGTTTATTTGAGGTTGATTAATCCTAATTGGTTTTTAGGATATAGGGCAAAATTAATGAAGGGGCATTTGGACTGTGCAGAGTTGTGAAATTACCTTAATCGGAGAACTGCTCAACCCTTAAACAGCATTTGAAGGAATCACAGGATTTTTTTTGAATTGGAAAAGACCTTTAAGATCATCAAATCCAACTGCAAAGCCAGCAGTGCCAAATCCACCACTAACCCAGCCATCTCCTCTCTTCAGTCTTTCCGAGGAGGAAGAGGTGCTGGGAGACACCACCCCAGGAGGGGGAGTGATGTCAGGGCCGGGGAGATGTTGGGCTGGTTCTATTCCTGCACCAAGTCCATCAGCTCCTGATTTTTATTTCTTTTTTTCCTGACTCATCCCAGTGCTGAGGAACCTGAATCGACTGGTCCCTACCAGCTCTAATGAGTGCAATTAATGGCCGGGGGCTGCTGATTGACTTTGGGAGATGTGCAGAAGCACAGGTTAGCTGGGCTGGGAGACTCATGAAATTTAAATTAGGAGGATTTTGTGGGGAAGCGGGAAAAATATTAACAAATTAGAGGGAGCTAATTACTGGAAATGGAGAATGTTCGCTGTGTAGTTGTAGATGACAGAGGCGAGTATTTCCCATCAGGGCTTTTCCTGCTTTGGAGGCACAGAGATGCGCTGTCCAGTGAGTTGTGGAGATAAGGGGCTGCAGTTTAGCAATGGAGATGGGCTCTAATTGCTGAAATGCCTGCGAATGCTTCTGTGGCACTTTGCTGAACCCTGGTGTCACCGAGGAGTTTTGAAGTCTGCTTTCCACAGTCATTACATGCTGCTTCATGTCTAATGAAGTCTGCAACTCGGGGAACTTCATTTAGATAAATTTTAGCTCCGCCACCACCTCCCTCAAATCCATTTTATGCCCATCTCCTAATGGGGGAAGCAATGAACCCCTGGTTCCTTGTGTAATATTGCAGCAGAGGCGGTGGCGGGGATTTAGTCCCCCCGCTGGAGAAGCGGAACCAGCCCCCGCCGTGAGCATCACCTCACAAAGCAAAGGATCCTCACCTACGAGCAAGTGTGCTCAAGCACCCTGTGACTTCATCCCTAACAAGGAGAATTGTACCCAAGGAGTTGGTGCAAGATTGCGTCTCACTGTACGGGGCTGAGCGGTGGGTTAAAGGCGGGTGGGTTTAGGGTGTGGGGAGTTGTTGGGGTTTTTTTTACTCTCTGGTATTGTTTGCCACCCAGCTCAGCGAGATCCTTCTGTTCTGAGCAGGGGTGGTGACTCTGCTAGCAGGAATCCTCTTCTCCAGAGCCCGAATAATGGCCCATCCTGGTCTCCTAGTAACTGCGCCTGCCACATCACTTTTGACAATGGTGCATCCTTTGTCGTCTGGTTCCCTGCTCCCGCTGCCTGCTCCGACTCTTTAATGGCAATTGTCTGAAATGTCTCCAAACGAGCAACTTCTGTGTGGGGTGGTTTTGTTTGTTGGCCTGTGCTGGCAGAAGAGGGGTTTAAGGTGTCATTTTGTGTCCGTGAACCCTTGGGGAACATGCCTTTGTGAGGCAGGTCACGGTAGAGGTTGCCACCCTCCACCCCCTCCCCAATACCAAATATTGCTCCTGTTATTTTCTGAAACTGTGCTCTCAAAGCTTTTTAAACTTTCTGTTCTCGGAGTAAAAGTCTTCTCATTGATTACTGCACTAAAAGCCTTTCTTTGCTCGATGTATTTTGGAACCAGCCTCTGTCTAGATGTAGAAGTGCATATAATGAAACTTCGCCAGCAGCCAGCAAACCTCTCTCCAAGTTGTAGAGGAAGAATTGGGCTTGGGAAAGCTGAAGCATAAAACCTGCTCTGGGGTCAGTACCCACCGTGTAACTCTCGTGGGGTCTGAGGGGCTTTTTGGAGCTGGCCTGGTGCTCTGGATAGGAGAGGGAGATGGAACTCATGAGCAGTTAATGACTATAAGTACATTTACCCAAATATCCAGTAGAAACAGAGTTACAAA
>JANHFX010023776.1:0-29504 GCA_027560015.1 Chloroceryle amazona
ACTGCATAGCTGGAGATAGCAACACTGCAGAGGTACTGAACATCCACATGCATCCACTGATGCACAAGTCCACACTCAAATGGTAGTATGCAGGAATATTTTTTTCTGTTCTGAGGCAAGTGAAGTCCATTAAATTCTATGTGACAGCTTGGGACAAATAAAATTCTGCTCCTAAGCAGTTAATGCACTGAGAAGGCAAATGAGGCACATGCAGCTCAAACCAGCAAACTGATGTCTCTGAAAGAGAAGTGTCTCTCAGTATTAATAAATATAGATATATCTGTGAACATTACTTGTCAACAAAATTAAAAATGTCAGACCACCCTAATGAGTGGGAAAAAATAATTCCATTTTATTCCATCTTTTTAACAGCTGGTAGGACAGAATGCAACAACAGGAGTGATTTATTTTTTTTAATCCATTGCTTGTATCTAGATGCAAAATTCACAGCTCAACTGTAGAGCTCTATCAATTACTACAAAAGTGATAAAATATGACTTTGTTGTCATACTGAATTAAGTTTGGGTATTGTTTCTTTCCCTCCCCTTACTTGTCCCTTTCTTAATGGGCAGTAGAAAGAATGGTAAGGCAACCTGAATTAAGATAATAAGTCTACTAAATGTAATGTTTCTGTATAGCGGGTCTCAGGAGGTTCAGGGGAGCAGAACTGGAATGATTCTGAGATCTATTCCCCTGTTCTTTTACCTCTAGCATCATAGCTGAAGACAAGATAACGCCATACTCTGAGGACACGATGGCAAGTCTGTTTCCTAGATGGTAATTTTTAGCAAAAATGGTAAATTTGGAAAACGGGTAAAAATTTTCCACCTTTTGGAAAGCGGCTTTTACAAATAAACAACAAAAAAAGAACCAGGGAGAATCTCCACCCCTTATTGGATGCGAGGGCGAACATTGTTACCAAGGATGAGGAAAAGGCTGAGGTACTTAATGCCTTCTTTGCTTCAGTCTTTAATAGACCAGTTATCCTCATGATATTCAGTCCCCTGAGCTGGAAGATAGGGATGGAGATCAGAATAATCCCCTCACAATCCAGGAGATAGTAATGAAAGACCTGCTAAGCCAACTGGACACCCATAAATCTATGGGGCTGCATGGGATCCACCCAAGGGTGCTGAGGGAGCTGGTGGAGGAACTTGCCAAGCCTCTTGCCATCATTTATTAGCAATCCTGGTCAACTGGGGAAGTCATGGATGACTGGAGACTTGCCAACATGAGACCCATCTACAAGAAGGGTAGGAAGGAGGATCTGGAGAACTACAGGCCTGTCTGCCTGACCTCGGTTCTGAGGAAGATTATGGAACAGTTTGTCTTTGGGGGTGATCACGCGGCAAGTGCAGGACAACAGGGGGATCAGGCCCAGCCAACGTAGGTTCATGAAGGGCAAGTCCTGTTTAACCAACCTGATCTCCTTCTATGATCAGGTGACCCGCCTAGTGGATGAGGGAAGAGCAGTGGATGTTGTCTACCTGGACTTCAGTAAGGCATTTGACACCGTTTCCCACAGCATTCTGCGGGAGAAGCTGGCAGCTCATGGCTTGGACTGGTGGACTCTTTGCTGGGTTAGAAACTGGCTGGTTGGCTGGGCACAGAGACTGGCATTGGCATTGGTCTCTTCTCCCAAATTACTAATGATAAAACAAGAGGAGGAGGGGAGGTTTAGATTAGATATTAGGAAGAAATTCTTCCCTGAGAGAGTGGTTAGGCACTGGAACAGGCTGGCCACGAGGTAGTGGAGTCATCATTCCTGGAGGTGTTTAAATGATGAGTGGATGTAGCACTTGAAGCTATGGTCTAATGGATGGATAGATAGATAGATAGATAGATAGATGTATGTTAGGATGAAGGTTGGACTCAATGGTCCTAGAGGTCCTTTCCAACCCTAATGATTCTATGATTCTTTTCTATGATTCTATCTTTGCCCCCTCCCTCTTTCACCTCCTTGTCTTCCCAAGGATGACCCCCATTAAACATTTGAGATATAAAAACCTGCTTCAAACAATTTTGTTCTTTTTTTAGCCTTAGGTTTAACCAGTGTTGAAATGCATTAGCATAAAGTGTATATTGCTGTGTACTCTTTTTTAATTGACTTCCTCTCACTTTCCCACACACATATAAATACACAAACATAGTCTTTGATATCACAAATATAATGAAAACCATCAGTAACCTGAAAGTGTTTGCCTGGCAGACTCTTTAAAAACTCTCTCTCCTAGTCACCTTTCACTAGACTAGTGTAAGACTTCCATGTTAGGGAAAAAAAATATGGTTTCAGAGTTGTGAATTGAATATTTGATCTAAAAATTTTGCACATCTTCCAGTATATACACATTCTACAGAGTGGCATTCTTTTCCCAGTCATGTAAAGGTACATAATTAGCAATGAAGGACCTTCTTTTTATGTTGTGTCTTTAGGATTTCACACCACCTGAAAATATTGAAAGTCTGAAATTCTCATGCATTTCCTACCCATGATTCATTCCTTGAAAAATCTGAAGATATATTGGTAATATGTAATTAACTCCTGAAAACAAGGTCGTTTCTCAGAAAATGTTACTGCGGCCATATTTGTTTTACTTCATAACAGGTACATCATATTGAAAAGGGTATCCTGGTAGAACCAGCACATGGAGGCAGCCATTTAATCTCCAGCAGGGAAACTGAAGAAATGTTTTTGATCTTGAAGAGGATTGAAGTGAGTCATTAAAGGTAGTAAATTCAACATAAAATTTCTTTGTCTTTTGTCACATTATAAGCATCATTTGAAATGGATAGTTTGATGGGAGACAGGAACATTTTTCATCAGTGGTCAAAGAACAAAAATTCCTGAGTTTTTCTTCATGCATCCGGAGAGCTGTAAAACTAACCAAGGACAAATGTGAGGCTGCTGAAATATGAAACAATTAAAGGAAATCCCAGCCTAAATCATAATCTCCAGATGGAAAGTGTAAAAAAAAAAAAAATTGAAAAAAATTCACTGGATGTTTTTTGTACGTTTTTTTTCCCCCCCCCCCCCCCCCAAGACTTCACTTTACATTTTTAATGAAAAGATTTTGTGGGTTTTTGTCCCAGAAGAATTCAGCATATATACCTATGTTTCCTCAAGAAGTGCCAATAGCAGTAAACACCTGAAAAACTGAAAAGCTGTTTTCAGCAAGTTGCTGTAAAATGCTGACACAGTGTTCCTTTTTTCCTTCTAGTGGCAGTGCTATTACCCTTTTGACTGACAGTGACTTGATAGGAGCTGAGATCTGGGTTCAATTTTTAGGGCTTACTGATCATACTCAAAAATCATCCCCATGAGACCTGGCCAGATAAGAAAATGGTTTCAACTAAATTACTGCACCCAGTAAAGTATCTCTCCACTGTAATAATTTTGTTAAATAAAAACCATGTAGCCAATCAGGGGTTTACTGGAGGGCAAAGAGAAAATGAAAAATCATTATATATCGACAGCAAAAGCATAAATGCCTCAGAGAAAGCAACTGCCACCCCCAGAGCATGCTGACAATGGTGCTGAGTCCTCCCACCATGGATACACATGGTCAAGGAAGTAGGTAACTCTTCACCTGCCAGCAGTGCCTTGTATACCTATGGTTTTGTTGCCCACGCTTTTTCTAATACATGGTGATACCCATAATATTTATTTCTCCTGAAAGTTCTCTTTCTTCAGGTTCAGCGCTTATGCTGTTGTAAATTCAAAGCACCTTAAATAAACAATACATTAAAAACTTTTAAGGACAGAATTCAGTTTCTCTTTTCAAGGAGTAAAAGACTGTTCATTTCATTAGAACTGAACTCGCTTACTTCAGCAATGCATTTGACAGCTTGTGCTCTACACACCTCTGACCCTATCAGTCAGATAGGACAGTGGGTTATGCTTACCAGTATAATGAATTGTGATAAGCATTTTTGTTCATGAGGGTATCTCAAGTAATAATGATTTTATTTTCAGGAAAAGATGCTCTTAATAGAGAAAAATGAAAACACTGATGGAGTTATCAAGAAAATAAATTCTTGCAGTACTCAGATAAAATGAACAGAAACAAAATTAGTCTAATATTTGAAATAATAAATTAAGACAAGGTTTATGATATATCAACCAAATTCAGCTTTCTGATGAAGAAGATTCCATTTTAATTATGACATCTTAGGATCTGATATGCTATAACTATTTTATGTAAGTTCTGTTGCACAAACTTGCAATTCTTTCTTTTTAAAATTTTATTTGCTGCAACTTGCTGATAAGTATTACAGATGTATGGCCCAGGTAACACTTTTGGTGGTCCAGCTTCTCTGATCTTCTGCTTCTGACAGTTGCCCATACCAGTTGTTTGTTCCTGAGGAAAATGAGAGAGCTCCCATCTTGGAATATCCTGTGCAGAGAGAAACTGTCATGCTTCTTCTCACTGTTGTTGTCTTTCTCACAAAGCATTAAGGTTTGTATGTCATACACTTGATAATATGGGAGGTTCAGTTATGTGTACAAGTATCCATGTCTGAACTCAACCACTTCTCAACTAGATTAAGGTAAATTTTTAATTCTGTTTTACCATTATCATCTCAATAGATCCATTCAGTAAACTAAATTCACAAAGTTTCCCAGTTTATAGTTTCCAATAATTCAGTTTTATTGTACTTCCATCTACTCTTAGAGCACAAAACTAACCCTAGTCATAGAATTCTTCAATTTGTATATTTTTATCACTTGCTTTGGTATCTGTGTCCTGAACGAAGTAAATTAATCACAGAATTTCTTATCAAGTTGTATCTTGTTCACAAACATCTAAAAATCAGATCTTTTCCATTCCAGTACTTACCTCAGTATTTGGACATGTCATTTTAAGCACTAGCTTTGAGAGCTGTTGTCTTCCATTAATCATCAGAGTATCTTCACTCAGTACTTTTTAAAAATCTGTTTCATGCAAAAAAGTTACAACAAAGGAAAAGAAGATTCCACATTAAAATATGCCAGATGAAATTCTTAAGATTGGAATATTCCTAAATTTTGAGTATTCCTGATATTCATTGCAAAAAAATAGGTGTAGCTGATTCTGTTGCTTTTAACAATGGGCAAAATAAAACCTCATATGACTCTTCAGAAAACAGGTTTGAGATTCACAGCGGAATGCTTATGAATATCCATTATCTGCAATATACTTAATAGGAAAATAGATCCTACAGGTCCTACAGAAATTATCACATATTGATACAAAATCATATATTTTATTGATCCCTATAGATTCTCCATTAATGTGTCATTAAATATCTCATCGTTTTTCTTTTGTAGGGGTGTTATTATTGCTTTTTGTTATACGTAGCAGCAGTACCTATGAATTCCAACATGGAATTAACACTGCATTATATTATTGTCCAAACAATTAGCTCAAAGCCTGTTTATGTTCCAGAGAAGTCATATTTTAGAATGGGGTGTGGAAAGGAAAAGAATTGGCAAAGGAAATCTGAAGTACACTCATTAAAATATGACTGCCTACAGTTACACCATTAGGCCCAGCTAGTTCCTCAAACTAGCTTAGGAACAATGGTGAATACTTAACAGTCCTCATACCCTAAATTAGCATACTAATGAAATGGTGTTTATTAAAAACCTGTTGACACATTTATTCCTTCTTCAAAAATCCAACCAAATACCCGTGCTTTGAATGTTTAAGGAAGGTCTTCAACACAGAAAATCATTTAAGGGAAAAGAAAGGAGTTTTCATCTCTCTATCTGTGGACATTCTGGGGTTCAAAAAGTTTCAGAGAAGGAGATCTGGTATTGTTCTGAGTCAATTTGCTCTGTCTGAGGAAATTACGAGACGGAAACTATTTCCCCATCTCGGGAACCATGTGGTGTTCCAAGATAAGGCGAGCACTTGCTAATTTGAGTCCACAAGCAGGAAATGTGATACATCCACTTCCTTTCAGGCAAACAACACAGTTCCCTGGCAGCACAAAAGCATCGCTTCTACTGCTAAATCTCAAACTTTCAGAAACCCATTTCTCCTCTGTGGACGTACCATTCTGTATTCATTATTTGGATGTTATGGATAGAAACAGTACTTACTCTCCAATCACATGGCCACCAAAGTTTTGGGGTAAGGATTTTATTTCCTTTTCTAGACTATTGTTAAAGTAGATGCTGAGATTCACTGGTGATTGCCTTAAAAAATACACCTAGATTTTTTCATGCCTCATGATGGAAGCAAAGAATAATGAACATATTTTCTATTTCTTGCAGTGCAAAAGATTGTTTTCCAAATGTTTCTTTTTAAAAGTTTTACCATGTTTTTAAACTAATAAAGACAGCAGGAACTGCCAGGGTGGAATTGATTGTTTGAGAAAATTCATTACTAAAGTCAGTTGAAAAGGTTTCTATTGACTTCAGTATGTTTCAAATCAGGTAGACATTCTCAATTCTTTAATGGATGTACTGACACAGCAGACATGATCTGCTTCATCTTCTGATGTAAAAGGGATAGCAAAAACTAAACATGTTGCAATCTTTGGAATAAACTCTTACTTCTCCAGAATGAACGATTTTCTGTAATTTGTTGTTGTGGCTCACAATAACATTTTCCTTACATTTCCCTCCATGCATATTTTGATGACTGTTTTCTTTCACCCAAACCTGGAAATGATCCATAAACTGAAACATATAGAGTGTGAGGTGGAAGTATATATTATACTGAAATTCATTCAAGATAATTAGATTCAATGACTTGATCCTAAAAGATTCTGTGCAACAGCTATAGAGAACTTTTCTCTACAAAAAGTCCTATTGCTTGCTGCATTTAACATTAACATGTATTAGCATTTAGCAATAGAGTGAATCATATGATCTGGTTTTCTCTATGATATGGTTGCCATTGAGCAATGACCCCTCCAAGAATCTGTGGACTACCTAAAACTGAAAAATAATATGTATTAGCAAAATGGGACTTTTGTTCCATAGATGTGCCCCGGGAGAAGAGTGAAAAATAACTAGAGAAGACTTAAAGATGTTCCTTCATTTCCTTAACATGAGAAAAAAGAATCTGTTGAATGCTGTCCACATGTTTCTTGCAGTGACACATATATTTTCCTACTGGGAGACCATGAACCACTCATTTCATTTTTGTGTCTTGAGCGAAAGAGTAGGATAATGATACTGGACATCTTGAGAAATACTAACAGATTAACTGAGGAAAAAATACTGTTATTACTGCTTCATAATATGTTGTTGTCTGGAGGTTGTCTGCTGGACTGAAGAATAGCTATCATTTTTGTAGATTGGAACTACATGTAATTCTGAAGTGGCTCAGAATAAAAATGAAAGTGTTGTCAACAACCTGTACTTTAAGAATCGTTGTGTAAAAGGTGCTGTCCCTTGTTACTGCAGATCTGCTTTTATTCTGAAGTAAGTTATTGTTTCATTGTCATGGAAACATACACAAGACAAAGCAAAGGTAGTTGTAACTGTAAGGATTGATTAACCATACTGCTCACACTGTGGACAAAGTGTTCTTCATCTTCATGAAAAGTCAAAAGAAGTACGTATGAAGTGAAGGTTTCAATTTCACAGCAGGTTGCATGTGGTTAGTGCCACTGGTTCTGCTATTACCTTGTTGTTCCATTTAAGGTACTTCTTCGGAGGCACCAAACCATGATCCTTCTATATCAGGAGCTGCATCTGACACAGCAGGACTCACATGAGCTGACTTATTGCTGAAAGGGCCAGCATCTCCTTTCACCAACATTGCTCAGGGACTGATACTATACCCTGCCCTGATAACCTCCTTTTTTCTTACATTTCTACTGAAGATGAACCTCACAGCTTGGGTTTTTGTGAGGCACTCTTATGGTCTTGGGAAGGGAAGATGCCTTTTTGGCTTTCCTTATTTTTCTGACAGATTTTAGAAGAGTTAATAACATTTCCTCTTCCTTTCCTGTAGGTATATCTTATGTGGTAGAGTAGGGAAGGACACTATACAATCTGTGTCACAAGACAATGAATGACCCAAGCTCACTGTGAGGAAAATTTACTTAAAATGACAGAATTATGTTTTCTGAAATCTTTGGAGATACACAAACTGAGGTAAAATTAAAACTATACATAACAGATATAAATAGAATGGAGTTCTTTATTAAATGAGAATGCAGTACTTAAAACTGTGATTTTTCAGGATATGGCTTACAGGCTGCTTCACGGTTTTTCTAAGCCACCCACCATGTAGTCCTGTGGGTGTGAATACTTTACCAAGATGCAGATCCTTTTCTATGTGTGTGTGACATCTCGGCCGCTCCCATGGACTCAGCCAAAGTATAAACTTCAAAATACTTGGAAAGGATTGCTGAGAGGAACTAACATTGTGAGAAAAAAAAAAAAAAAAGATGTAAAATTTGTTAAAGCAACTATGAATAATGATCTTTAGTCTCTTAAAATTTTATAAACCATCTATTGTCTAACAGCGGGTTCCCTACTCTGGAAAATATACACACATCCTGTTTTCTGAAGCTATCCTGTTTTCAATAGTAACTTCACACAATAGCATCTTAAAAGTGACTCTAAGAATTTTAAAACAATGAACAAACTAAACTGTCCTCCACTTATTTAGGTGTGAGCACATATAAACCTTTTTACAACTGCTCCAGGCTAGTGGAAATACACCCAAATAAAGCTGTGTAGATAAATACAAGAGATACACATCTTGATATAAATCATACTGTGTTATTTTCCTATGTAGTCTAAATATTCTCTCTATGTCTGTGCAAAGACTTTAACAAATAATAACATAAAAAATAACATACTTTTTTGAAAGTATGTAGAGTGTAGAGTTGGTGACAGCCTGGAAAGTTGGTAACATGCTTAGCTGTAGATCTTGCAGAAATTCTTCTTTTGAATTCAGTCTTCACCATCATCACAAATAGAAAATTGGGATTCTGATTCTCATTTTGCTAGAGCTGTTCCCTACTATAAATGCACAGTCTTTGTAGACATGTGCTTTTTTCAGACAGGTTGTCTGAGCTACTAAAAGATTGCAGGAGCTTATCTCCTTCAGGTACCAGCTGCTATGAAGCTATGTAATCTCCAGTCACTCTACTTTGCAGTGGGAATCCATAGTATGGTACTTAAGCAGACGTAGGAAGAGAAGCACTTAAAGCCAGTCTCTGTTGAACTTCAGCACTGTTGGTATCACATGGGGCTGTAGACAGTTTCAAAAGGAGGTCTGGTAAGAGCTGAGTGAGAAATTCAGGATTTGGTATCCATCCATCAACTACTAATTTCAGTTTTTACTGTTTTAATATAGTCTTTATTGAGTTAATTTTGATTTGTAAGTTAACAGTGGGAGTAAAGATGTTTCCATTTTAACCAGGAGTGCATTTCTTGTAATTCCTAAATGCGTTTTCAGTCTCACACAATTAAATATAATAAATGGATTTGAGACAACCCTATTTCTCCAATGCAGATAGTAATATACTTTCAGATCAGGAAATTTAATTTAAATAGTACATTTGATCAATATGACAGCAGCAGAGAGAAAAAGTGTAAGCAGATATTAATCAACATAAACTTAGATCCCTAGACTATCCTTCAGTCTAATTTTACTCAGATGTCTATTTTAAAATGCAATATTACAATTTAATACCTTAAAAACATTAAGGACAATTTTTCTTTTTGGGAATCAGAATCCAGGAAGTTATTTCTCCAGCATGTGGAATCAATGCCACATATCAGCTGTACTTCAGCATTTTCAGGTCAAGAACTTATACTGTAAGCATTATTGATTGACTTTATAAGCTACAAATGCACTCATGGTTTTAAATATAATGTCAAATTTTGCATTGTATCTCCCTCAAACCACTGGTCTTCTCAGTAAAATGTGTCTGCGTGCTTGAAAGAAGTTGGATTATATACTCTGCTAGAAAAGATGGTCATTAGGGATGAGCATATTCTAACATCTGACACTGTATTGTGGTATCATGATACTGGTGTAGCAACAATGGTGGGTAAGGACTTTGTGTCATTCTCTTTATGAACTGAAATACACTTGTGAAGATTGGCACTGACATGACCACTAGCACAGCTGTGCTACAGGAAGGTCTGACTTAGACATTAGATTTTTTTCCTTAGTAAAGAAAACCTTCAGGGTTGAAATGGAACAAACTAGGAGGAAAACATGACAAAATTAGAGCCTTGGATTCAGACATGATACCAACATCAAGAATACATTTCCTGAATTGCTATTTTTCTTCTTCTCTTCCATTCCCTTTTCTCCCTTTTTCAAAATTTCACCCTACCATGCATATTCTTCCTTGTATTTTCATTTGTGACAATCAGCCAAAATAGGGCAAGATGGTTGAAGACACTGCATCAAATGGAATTTTTCTTGCAGTTTTTATCTTTTTTTTGTCACTTCTCTGTGTTTGGGAAAATCCCAGTGATTTTAAAAGTGAAATACTTGGCAGCATATGCACATCATAAGAGCTCATAACACAAGAAATAAATGTCTTTACAGGAAATACATATTCTTTCTGCTGAGTCTTTGATTTAGATCATTGATGGCTGCAGAATTTTGGAAATGGGATGTGAATAAGTGAGCTTCTTTCTTTTGAAATCACTCTGCTGGAGTCAGACAGGCTCCTGTTGGAAGCAGCTCCAGTGGGAGAACAGCGAGAAGGAGAGGCAAAATGCTTTCTTCCAACAGCATGATGTAGTCCTGCTCTAGTGGTTTAAGGAATAATTCCTTACAGTGCTTATCCAAAGTAGTATGTCACTGTCTTCTTCAGAAAATAGAGACTGAAAATGAGGTTAGAGCCTTTTAGTGTACAAATCTATGCATTGCCATGACCCAAAACACCACACTGTGTTCTTGATGACAAAGTAAGCAGTTCTTTATTTACAGGACTGCTGGAAACAATAAATGAAAATTGTATTCCAATGATAACTGACTTTGTAAATTTTTAAATTCTTTAACGTTGTCGTGTTGGGTTTTTTTGCAATATATAAACAATAGATCAAATTACCTTATAATAATAAATATTAAAAGCAAACCAAATTCATCAATACATGCTGAGTGAGAGGGAAAGGAACAGAATTTTCCCAGCAAATGTTATCAGAGCAAGAGATGAACCATTCTGATTTGGTGAAATAAACATATCTGAAAGAATACATCTGAGTTCGTTGGTCAGGAACATGTACTAATACATCTCCCATGTCACAGTTTTATGTATATAAAATGCAGTCTTCATAGTGAAACTGCATTTCCCCAGCTGGCATACAATCCATGTCTACAGCAACAACTTTCCTGCTCAGAGTTCTAAGATTGCTTTATCACGCACTACCTTAACAAGTCTGTTTGATTAGCACTTGAATTTCAGAGTCTGGCTCATCAGGAATACTGATCCATCACTCAGGACTTGCAACTCAGGGCTTTACCTCATGGTATGTGATATTGAAAGACTCAAGTCATTAAGCGGACTTCTATCCCTATCATGATGAAGTTAATATGAGAGCCAACTGTATGTGAACAAACCCTACTTCTAGTTAGGAAGGAGGATGTATTTCCAAGTTTAGTCAGAAACCTTGCAGAATTCACTGCATGAAATGGCTAGGAAAACTGGTGGAAAAATATTGCTTTGGAGGCTTTTTTCCCAGTTTCTTAGCACTGAAGTTATTGATAAGATGGACTTATTAGAGCATTATTCCTCTAAAATATGTGCAAAATGTCTGCACTAGAAATTTCTAGCTGTGTGAACGGCGTGAGTGCAAAATATAAGGTATAGTGCACAAAGAAGTAGCGTATGCTTATACCTCTTTGTGTCAGACTGGCATGGACAGATCACATCTTTGGGGATGAAGATTTCCCCAATTCTGCAAATAATGCACCTGAAAACACCTGGCTTAGTGGCTGTGTAGCTGTGTTGAGTAAAGGCAATGGTGACAAAACCTTCTCCAGCTCCTATAAGAAACCTGCCAACACCATGCAAAACTTTTATCAACTTCAAAATGTGTTCAGACTCCTGAGATAGCGATCCTGACATGGAGTAAAATACATTGATTCTTCCCAAATTCACTGAGAAAATAGAATTATTTTATTTTCCTATGGTCAGCTTGAACTTAGAGCAGGCTGGATCCCCCAAAAGATGTTTGTGGAAATAAGGATACCATGAAGCAGATTTTTAGTTGGGTTTCTGGAGTACAAGACAGATGGTTTAGGGACACATTTCAGGTCCCTGTCTGATAAACGGAGAAAGCTTCCTTGTGCTGCTTTGTAGGAACGTTGTCAAGAGGAAGACAGAGAGGTAAAATGTGATACAGAATCAGATAGAAAGCCAGTTCTGATTTTGCTTCCTTTAAACACATTAAGTTGTTTTTCAAGTACCTTTATCTGAGCAGCAGATGTACAACACAGATATAAAATATGATACGTTTAAACAGCATTAGAAAAGATGAGACCTTTAGAGTAATGCAAAATCATTGAAAGGTTAACCTTCTTATTAGCAGTCTTAAATCTAGTGTACTAAGAAGTTTTCCCTCCTGCTTCTCCGTAAAATTTTGCATGATCACACAAATTGAATAGTGAAGCCATATTTCCAGATTACTTAACCAAAGATTTCACTTGAATGACTTTTTTTTAGATCAGAGACCAGATTTGGTTTTGTCTGATACAAATGCCACACACTGGGACCTCAGACAGACCCTGAGCACACAAAACCAAGAAAAAATTGTCAACACCAGTAAAGCTCAGCTTCCCCTGTATAGGGACTGGTTTTTTTTTTTTTCCAAATGTTGGCAGTGACTATAGGGTTGTGCATCCTCCCAGACCCAGCAGTAACTTTTGCTGCATGGCTTATGGAACAACAGACATTTCCCTTAACTAACAGCAGGTGTTTGGGGTTTTTTTATCCTTCAGATGAGATGCTGATCCACATGAGAATACTGTGATAGAGATGTAGAAAATGTCACATAACTAAATAACTTTGCAAATACTCAAGTGGTTAGAAGCTAATTTAAATATTCCATGTAATTTTGATAATGTTCACATTAGCTAGAGAACTGCTGGGGCAAGGGAGACCCACACATGGGTCCTCTTCCTAAACCTCTTAAGATCTTTACAAGGAAGGGGATTATTGTCCTATCTAACAGGTCAAGGGCACCAGAAGGTCTTCCTGTTTCCAGTTCCCCTGATCACAGCATGAGCTGACTTGGGTTGTGTCACAAGGCAGCAGCAGAGAAGATCAGCCTGGGCCAGTGACTCAAATGGGAAACAGCTTTCATACAAATAGTGCTAATGGCAACAATGTTGTGGGTTTAAATGAAGGAAGATAAAAGATAGCATTGATGGTGAGGCATTAGCAATGGCAGCAACTGAGTTTGAACATCAGCCCTTCAGAGGCAACATGACAGCAGTGACTATCATTCCTCTGTAACACTCAGAGTCCCTGACGTCTCCTCTGAAGTCCTCTAGAAATATTCTTATACTAAAGAAGAAATAAATCTATGACTTGTCATATAATCAAAAAGGAAGGCATTGCTTATTTTCCCCCTCTCATCTTCAGGGTATGCCATGTCTCTGTTCCCCCTAAACTGTGTTTGAGAAGGGCTGATTTGTATGCAGCTTTTCAGTTGGATTTCTTAAGCACGTGGCAATACTGTTTGCTGGAGCATCTGTTTCTGTGTGTTTCATTGACTTCCAGTATTGATTCAGAGAGCCTGAAGCAGCCAAGGAAGAGATTCTGCACTCCACCTTCTAATGCTACTTATGTTGGTGCCAAACTATTGTAGGAATACAATACTTCCCCTGTGCTCCATCGGGGACAGGAGTCAAAGTCATATGTCATATGTCAAATCTAAGCATAATCTGCCCACACTGATTTTTGCAGAAGGCAGGATAGTATCTTAGCTTTATGCTGTGCTTTATTTTCCAGCTAGCATTTAGAGGTACCATTTTGTATCAACTGCTAGTCTACCATTGTTTTTTGTATGAACTCTACATAAAAATTTACTAATGGCTTCTAAAGGGGAAGAATGATCAAACTATTCCAAATTGAATATTATTATGCTTATTTTACTATCAATTAAGTAAAAAACTTGACAAGCACATGAAACTTATCACTTCCATTACTGAAGCAAAGGTGATTTTATCAATAGCCTGACCACACATTTAGGAAGATATTATGTAAATCCATTCCAAGATCTTACGTGCAGGCCTGCTAGAGAGATAAAAGTAGATATTAATGAGGGATCATTATTCTGGCAAGCCCAAAGAAAAGGGTATTTCTGTAGTTGGATGAAAGCAACAAACTATATCATGAAGAGACCAGTGTTATTCTTGCACACTGTCTATTCAGAGCATGATTCCTTCCTTGTATATAAATTATTCTTTTAAAAGGACTCTGTCACCCTCAGGCTGTGTTTTGTGGCACCCTAATTACTGCTTTTTTCCTGCTTTCCCCACCCCTCTGCAGCCATTAATTTATCAAATGCTTAACCGGCTTTAGCAGAAAGGGCACAGATCTGATGTAGTAGAAGGCAGAGGCAAAGTTTCTTCTGAGTATTATTTAAATATTAGTCAAATACACTGTGTATATGTGTTTTGGCAATTACACATACTGTATTGACTGAGTATGTGTCACTGCTTGTTGTCACATGAGCTGCCAGAAGCATAGTTCTTTATTAATCCACCAAATACAGAAATCTCATATTTAAGAAATGAAGTATCTTTCCTCTTCCAAGAACCATACCAATGAATGTGTTGGCATGTGAATGTGTCACATAATAAAAGGAACTTGGTTCTGTTCTTTCTGCCCAAGACAAAGCCACTGTAGCTGTATGCTTAGCTGCCAGAGCCTAGCAGGATTTATTCAGATGAGTTAGTCTCAGCACGTTGTGAATTCAGTGGTTCTGCCTCAGTTCTCCTTCTAGAACCTGATAAACGAAAATCCTCTGTATTTCTACACAACTTCCCATTTTACCATTGTAATTCATTTGACCAGGAGTAATTTTATTTTTTTTTCTGAGCCAAATGAGTGGCTGTGAGTGGTGCCATCTCACTTATACAAAAGATTAATCTGAAGCATGGAGATGGAATGAGATGTACACAATCACAAAAGAAGAGCACAAAGTAAAATCAAGACTCAAGACAGACCCTTCTGTTGTTGTAAGATTATCTTCCTTTCATAACCCTATCCTTTTGTATGGAGGGGAAAAAAAAAAGCAAAATCCTATCAACAACAGTACAGACAACCTAATTTTTTCCTGCTTTTCAAGGTAGAAGCTTTACTTCCTATACAAACTTAACAAATGGTACTTTGCTGTAGTAATTAAGTTTGCATCAAGCAATCCTAAATTATTCTCCTAACATCATTTGATACTCTTCTAGTTGAGGAGATGAAAAAGAGACTTATGCAAGTTTGGTTTTCATGTATTGAAAATGGAACAATAGTAACTTATGATTTATCTGTTAAATAACCTCAACCAAAACTCCATCAACAATACAAAATTATACAGCATTGTTATGAAATAATGTCTAGGAAATTTTCAGCACAATAATTGGGGAAGAAAAAATAGTCAATTTTATACAATGCAAAAAACTTCTTTGGGCTCTTGACACATGACTGCTGAAGCAAACAGCCTAAACAGTTTCTGCTTCTCAGTAGAGGCCTCTGCCCTACTTCTCTGGAATCTTATTTGTAGAAGAAAATTATTTCCCTGTTTCAGATATTTGAATTCACAATACAGTATCTTAACATACACCTATGGCATATTTCATCATTTAACTGACACCTGTGAATTTTAAACCCTTTTCTTTACAAAAATATGTTATATTGATACCATCTCTCAGTTATCCAAGGTAATGGATGGATTAGCCAACCAAGCAGATACATGACCTCTGTGGAAGGTGCTTAAGTTACTTATGTAGAGAATAAATGGAGAAGGAGACCACTGATGGCTCTATGCAAGTAGGATCTGGACCACTACTTTTGTGTGGCATAAGCATCAATGTCTCACTTCACACTGAGTCCCCAGCCTGGATCATATGTCCTGGATCATTAAGAGTTAACTAATACTCCAGATCATAATCATCTCATTTAAAAATTAAACTAGCATTTATCAACTTGTGGTTGCACATATTCTTGTGAGTACTGCTTAATTAAGTCTCCTAGCCCACACTGAAATAGATATTCATAGACGTAATTGGTACAAGAGAAATCTCTGAAACTGACTGATGGTCACACGGGAAGTACTTGGAGAAAGAAAGATCAATTTTCTGAACTGCAGAGAACTAACTGAAGAGCACAGTATTACCACATATGAACATACTTCTGTATTCTCCAAATGTTCACTATTATAGCTGTTCCCTAAGGAAGATAGATGTAGCAGGGTTTTTTTTTTTTACATTACTGGATGTAGCTCAGGCATTAATGAGGTGAAAAAAAGTAAGAAAATCTGACTTAAATACAGATCGCTCTTCCTGCTCCATAAATACTTGTTTATTGAATACTTTGGATCACTATTTGGCAAAATTCACCAACAGCTTCTCTTCCTCCCTTTCTTCAACTTTCACAACTTGCTTAATTTTCACCTGAAGAAGGTCCTAGTTTTAGCAATTTCAGAAAGTAATGAGACTGTAAAAAAATCACTAACCAGTATTTTCACTGATGGCTAGTTTTGAACAAGCAATTAATGTGTTAGACCTCTCTACAGAATACTTCATGGCAGTATTTCAAAAGCAGTATATTTCTGAGTGAGAAGAGACTACTTCTGATAAACTTTACAGCTTTAGGCTGCAGTGGATTTTGTTCAGCTTCTGCCAAGACACAATGTTGTTCATATCGGTTTCATTCATATTGTCTATGTTAACACATGATGTTCATTTTAAATGGAGAGTAAGAGGAATGGAACTGGAAACGGGGATAGCTCCTCTCTTGGGATGCAGCTTAGCAGGTTGCAGAGGGAGGTTGCACAGCTAGGGGCAAGGAGCAGAAATAAGGTCCTGCCTCTCGGGTGACAGAAGGAGACACTTGAGACCCAGAGCCAAACATGTAGAGGTTGTGGCACTTCCAGAAAGCACTGCATTGAGAACCACTGTTTATAGGATGTGCTGGACAGGCTAAAATGCAGTCTTTATTTCTTGTATGCCTAGTATTTCCTTGTACTCAGCATGCCTGTCTCATTCTGAGTTTCTCTCTTTTAAAATATTCTACTTCATGTCCTGATAAAACTTGGACTTTCAGTATAAATACCTCTTGACCTTTTGTGGATCCTCACAAGGACAAGCTCCACCTGAAGCTGTGTCTGGGTCAGGCAGGCTCTTCTCAGAGCACAGACTACAGAATTGCTGTGGTGGAACTGAGGATTATTTTTATTTCTTACCCTACAGTCTTCCCAGTAACCTGAAATCTGTGTGCTTTGCTCACAGATGTCTTTTGTCTTTTTTAGAATCATAGAATATTCAAGGTTGGAAAAGACCTCCAAGATCAAGTCCAACCTTCTACCCAACACTTCCACGGTCACTAGACCATGCTCTGAAGTGCCATATCTACTTGCTTTTTGAATACCTTCAGGGATGGTGACTCCACCACCTCCATGGGCAATCCGTTCCAATGTTTAACTACTCTTTCACTAAAGAAATTTTTTCTCATCTCTAATCTGAATTTCCCCTGGCACAACTTCTGGCCATTTCTTGTCCTGTCATTAGTTACGAGGGAGAAGAGGCCAGCACGTGCTTTTCTTAAAGGTAGCATACATACTTCAGTATTTCCAACTTATTTTTAAGATTTCACTCCATTCACTCATGTTCCACTCAGATAAGAAATGGTTTTATTCTCAGGCTCGGTAAATCGATCTTATCATTTAAATAATAACTATAATGCTATATTTCATTGTAGCAAATTATGATTTACTGTTTGATTTAGGTTCATGCAGAAGCCATATAGCTTAGGCCTATACCCTGGGTTTATGAGGTTGGTAAAAATGCCTTGCCAGAGGATTGTTTGCTGTACATGCGGAAAAAGATCAAAATTATATTACTGTCTTTATAATGCATTAGGAATCGTAACGTAACCACGTGGTAACAAAGTTTCTATCTCTGTCTGCATAATGGAATCTTTGTTTTGTTTTATATAGTTATGCCAAAGGCATTAAATTAAACATGCTGACATCTCTATCTTAGATGTTTCCTTCTGATTATTACAATTAGTCTGTATTTATCATTCCAGTAAAAATCAACTGCCAGTAATATCAAGGGAACATCATTAACTCTGAGGTGGTTTGTGGGATACTGAGATGGCATATTCCACTCTTCTGGCTTTTTATCACAATGAAATATGGCATTAGTAAGCAAAGCAAATGTACTCTGATGTATGGAGATCATTCTGGACATCACTGTGGATGGTGAGAATAGGAATTTAAGAACAGACTCAGCCTTGTGCTTCTTCAGCAGCACAGATATTTGCACAAAGTCACAAAACTGTACAAATTTTGCTTCACTAAGCTTCTGAATACTTTTGCTGTGTCTGAGTCTACCTTACTTTCAGTGTCTCTGTGAAATAATAGTCCTAAGTGTTTATGACAATGTATTTCCGAGGTTTTCTGAGTTTTTAGGTACTGTTAACATGCCTGTAATCTTTCACTGGAATATTTCTTGTTAGCTTTTTCATACACACCATGTTATTAGATTTAAGGTGTTTTATGTATTGTTTAGATTTTCATCATAAATTTCCAGCAGAGGGCAATCTTGTTCCTAGGAAGGTTGCTTGTTTGTGAAGTTAACCCTCTAACAGCTGTCACCTCTGCGTTTAAAAGACTTCACAAAACAGTGTCAGCATGGACCTTGAGCTGTCATCTGTTCTACCTCCATTTTTTCAAGACAGGATTAACTATCTTTTCTAAAGTCTCTCATGGGGGCAGATGCACCACCCACCAGGACTATCTATCTACTTCTAACCTGTCTTCACAGATAGGAACACTTTATTTATTTATTTATTTGTTTTCTTTGCTCTATTTTAAACCCAGTACTTTTTATTTTATCTGCAGTGGAGACAAAACCAAATTTTTAGTTATTAGGTGAAGTGGGAAAATTAGTCTCTGTTGCTGCAGAAAAGAATCTTGCAGTGTCACAGACTGAATAAAACATCCCTCTGCCAAGCTGTGTTTGAATGCAGACCACTGACATTTCTGGCAGCCTAACTATCTTACTTATTTTGTTTATTAGTTCTCATGTCCTGCACAGTCTGCTTTTCTCTCAGCCTTTTTTTTTTTTTTTTCCCCCACAGATTCTGTTTTCCAGATTCCACCAGCCTTGTCATTTGCTTTCTGGACATCACAACTACCTGCACCAGCTTATGCAGTAGCCCGTCACTCTCTTTTCACAAGATCAATGTGACCTTTCTAAAAATTTTGCCATGAATAAGATCACAGTTGGTTGATATTACACAGTAACTGATTCGCCCACCTAACTGAATCATGAACTGCCTACAAATGATTAATGAGAGGCTGTTTTGCTAATACAATTAGTGACAAAGATTGGGAAGATAGCAATGTCAACACTTGTCAGATATAGAGAAATTGCTTTTTTGAACTCAGTATGCCAACAGCAGCACAGTAGTTGGCTACTGCTACCAGCCCTAGCTTTGAACTAAGTTTTCTTGGATCTGGTATAACCAGCATTAGATCTCAAGTAGTTCAAATCTATTCAGATATTCTGTGGTGGGAAAAGTGGTTCCTCTTTGGGCCCAGGGTATTCTTCCTTTCCAAACTCATTACCTGGGATGCATGAGGAGGAGTATCTGCAGCTTGTCCAGCTTAGAGATGTACATTTGCTACAGCTGCAGGAAGATGCTATCAGTTTGGTCAAACTTTGATAGATCCTGGATGCTCCTGACTGGTTTTGCACAAATGAGTCTGTGTTATGAATATCCAGTGATGACTTACCTGAACCTCTCTTGAAACATGAGACACTGACACTCCTGTAAAACAGTATCCGAATCATTCAGATACTAGTCAGTTTACTAAGTTTGTAATTTGTAAAATGCAATTCATACTTTAATACGCTAGCTGGTGCTCTATGCTAAGTTGTGCAGTGTTCAGGTATGAATTCCCATACTGGTTTGTATAGGGTTTATACCAGTTTTTGTCACTGTGCTTTTATTTTGGGAAAAAATACAGGGTGAGACAAAGGCTGAGATGGATTTATCCATGTCTGAGATCAAACCCTTTACCAGTTGTCAAGGCTTTTCAGCTTTGGGTAAAGGCAATGTGTGTGTAAACAAGCCTGTATGCATGTAGACGGAGGAATGCTTACTATCTTTAAGTTTTCATCCACTGGCATATGACATCACATAAAGGAAAGAGAGCTCATAAAAAGGTGAGAAGGAAAGAATTAAAATGGAAATAAACTTAGAATTCTAAAATTTTGATTGGAATTACAAAAAAAGCTCTTATCCACTATACAAGATGGTGGTATGTTCTGACAATTCTCATTGCTAATACAACTGAATTCAATGAGCTTGTACTGCATACATGGTTGCTAGAGCCCTTCTGGGATAGTTTGCATGTCAGATGCGCAACACCTCATGCTAGTTTTGGGAGGGTGTAAAAGAAGAAAATTGGGAAAGTTACTCTCAGTTGCTGAAGTAAACGAACAGAGTTTTTAACATAATATGACTAAATTGTCTCCATAGAAAGCTGAGTTTGAATGCTGAACAGCGCCATTCTTGACTGACAAGCTACCTTAACACTTCTAATAACTTTAAGATAAAAACCACTTATTTATTTCTCTTTTAATAAAGCAACAATAACAAATCAACAGCTCCAAAATGTGAAGAATATTGTGATATTTGAAAGTCACCCACCAGAAATCAAATCAGATGCATAGGTATCATCTCACCGTATGGGTGTGTTCTGCCTCCTTGTGCTTAGCAGTAGCATGAGCAGAACAGATGCTTTTGAAGCAAGCTGCATCTTTATTAGTTTTATTAGCTATTATTGACAAAGATGCATTTCAAATTCAAGTCATGTTTGCACAGCCTGACTAAAAGATGCTTTTCCATTTCTCTTTCTTTTGCATTCAGTACTTTGTCCCATTTTCTCCCACCCACATTCTTGCTCTGAGATGAGCTTTCATTGAAGCTGCTACTTATATGATTTTGAAAGGTACTGCTACCTGTTTGTATACTGGGCCAGATGAAAAGTTTATAAAAGTATATATTTGTGAGCATGGAGTAAGGAAGGTTTCGTGCCTGCCTTAATTTTACACCTTGGGGAATCTATCATAAGGCTATGGGAAAGGTGTAAATCCCAAGGATTTTCTGAGTTCAAGGGGTAAAATGCTGTTCCAGCCATCACATTCAGAGATGAAGGCAAGAGGGAAATTCCTTAGGAAAATGCAAATCCTCAATGCAAAGCTGTTTTGAATTCAAAGGGATATAATGCTATCTGATGTGCTCCATACACATGAAAGAAAAAAGATACCCTCACAGAAATAAGGTATTGACCTGAGCATGTCTGCAAGATTCATGCTCCATGATAGAGGCATCACAAAACCCAAATCTATTTAATGAAGATTTTGGTTGGTCCAGGGACTGACAAGTATAGACAGGGTCTGTGTTGCTAATTTTGGGTGAAGTGTACTCCAAGACAAGGAAGGAGAGTACATAGTCCACCTCTCAGAAGACTTACAGGTTGGTATTAGCCCCATTTGGTTGACCTTGCTACTGATGTCCAGGCTGGATGGGAAGGATTTGTTTCAGGGTCATAACTAGGAAAAAGTGCCTCAAAGTCTGTCCTGAATTGTTAAAACACCACTTTGTCCTTCACCTCAGCTGGTGTTAGAGGTGAGAATGGAGACTATTGACTAAGCTCTGGTACCAAACCTTTTTGCTTATAGCATAATCAAATAAAACAGGCAGTTTGAGCTGCCTAACAAACATACAGATCAAAATGTATTTAGGGGTCCAGCACCTGGGCAGTTACGTTATTGGCAGCATCACTACCTTACCCCAAAATTTATTTATTTTTTTCCTTAAAAGCAGAGGACAGAACAACATGCACAAATCTCAGGAAATGGTAAAATATTATAATGTTTCCTTGGGAAAAGGAAACACCTTGTGTCAGTATTGCTCTGGCTCTCCTGAAGGCCTAGTTCTGCCCCGGCACTCCTCAGATTAAGGAAGAGAAAAAAAGCTCTGTGAAATCCATCTGTTCCCCTCAAAACTCCAGATGTAGCAAGTCCTACTTGGCCTTTGATCTTTCTCTCTGTTTGGTAGTATTTTCTCCAATGTACCTTACAGCTGTGACTGGGCTTTCTAAAGAGGAAATCAATTGGCATAGATTTACAATTCTTCAATATAAGTTTTTAGAACTGAATTACATTTCAGTGAAATTCATCCTCTGCAGAGAGTGAACAAAAAAACAAGTTTAGCTTATTAGTATAACCCACAGTTCCCACTGAAGTCAGCGAGAGTCTGGGAATAGAAAGAATAAAGTATCTGTAACCAATGGGTCTAGTGATGTAGTGATGTTTTTATAATAAGAACCAAAAGAAGTAAATGTAGGTCCAAATGGAAATGAGACTATTTGGGGTACGGTATGGCAACTGCAATAGTTAGTGTAAACCCAGATGAGTTTCCCCAGGGAATAATTTGATTCTTTCTTTATTTTTGCATTCATATATAGAGTTAGAAAAAATAAAAGAATCAAAGAAATTAAAGAAAATGAAGACATTATCCAAAGGGATAATTGTTTGTGCTGTACCTCCAGCACAGGGCAACAGCACGTGGGAAGGACTGAAGAGCTGCACTCAATACTTTTGTCAATTCCCTCATCTGCTTTTAACAGTGTGAAATGCTGATTTGATTATGCAGGTGGTGAAAGTTATGGCTAGAGGGAAGCAGGGACAAATCCTCACCACAGTACATGACAACCCCAGAGCCAGGTACACTTGTGCAGCTTGCTGTGCTTTTGTTTATACATGAGGCAGCTGAGCTCTGCAGCGATCCCCTTCACCTTCTCCCTGCTGCAGCTGGGGTCCCAAACCAGAGCATGGATATTGGGTAGCAACACAGAGCCATGTGCATGGGGAATCCCTTGCAGTCTTAAAATATAATAACATAACTAGCATTCCAGCTGAGGTGCAAGAGCCTAAGAAAGGATTAGTTCTTGCTCCACTTTCCTACAGCCACACAAGGGGCAGCAGAAGGGGTACGCAGAATGCAGCTCTAGTGCTTGGGGAAGTGCTGTCTTTAGGACACTCCCTGGGATTTACTCAACTGGAGGTAGCCAAGTCCTACCTCTCTCTGCCTTAGAGAGTAAGAGTCGGAACTTTCAGTAACAAAATGTATTAAATCTATTAAAATGGCATAATAAGCTATTCCTGCTAAAAAGGAGCATGATAAAGCCTGCTGTGTCTCTGAAGATGTTTCATAAAGGACACAGTCATGATGAGTTTGTCAGAAGACTGCTTATGATGACAGAGCTCTGATCTGTATCCAGGAGTAGTGGTACAGGATGCTGCCTGTGGGTTCTTGCAAAAAGCAGATCAGAAAATCACCCTTTTACTTTCGCATGTTCAGTCAAGTGTTTCTTAGTTGTAAAAATGAGGGCTTAAAGAAAAAATATATTTTAGTTTCCAGTTTAGTTGGCCTCTGAACAAGAAGACAAGAAAGGATTCCCAAAAGGGAGCACTGCTCTTCAGCAATATTCCATGCTTTATCCTCTCCAGTCTTTGCTTTGTTTTCTCATTTGAAGAGGATAATGGTTAGAAGCCTGTCTGGAAGCTGAGGTTAAAAATAAGCAACAGTATGATTGTATAGCCATCCAAAATATTTGTGGCTTAATTAGAGCTTCAATTTTCTGAGCCTTATGGAACTTAAAGTGTATCCTGAAAAATGTAAGGTGAATAACTTGGGTAGGAGACTCATGGTGATGTCAGCAATTCATGACAATGTTGGTCCTGACTAGAACCACAATTGCAAAGGCTTGTAGGGTAGATACATTGCACTTCTGACAGGCTTTGATGGGCAGCAGCAATGGCTGGATTCAAACTTAATGCTGCTTTGAGTCCCCAGACAGAAATATGTGAAAATTTTATACTAAACTTTCTGGTGCTCAAGGAATGAATTTTCCCTAACTGCAAGTATAAATCACATAGCTAACAATTTTGAACTGAAGGGAGAAAGTAAGAATGTAGATAAGGAAGGTAATAGTAACTAATTCTTAAAGTGTAATTATACCAATAAACATTTACATCTTCCCTGATGGAAGGAAAGCAAATATTTGCTTTCTCCCTCCTGCAGTGACCTGCTCTAAGTTTAAGCCTTGCTAGGCACTGAGGCCTGACTTAAGCAAAGGTATCTGTTGGAGCATAATGGGTTGCCTCTGCTTGTAAACTGGTCCCACTGGCTGTGCCTGGCAGCAATCCTCTCCCTCTGCTGTGTGCCAGCTGCCCTTCCTAATTGTCCCTTGGGCCACTCATTCTCTTTGCCTCTCCAGCACCTGCTTTAGCTAATTCCCACATCTCAAACTCAGAGTCATTATTTTGGGTTCTAGAAACAACTGTGTAACACCATAAATTCACAGCAAACTTTATCAGTAGTTACCTTGGAAGAAAATTTTGAACCTAGTCCCATCTTGCCCTTTTGGGGCTCTAATGTCTGCATCCCAGTCCTGGATGGTGATCAGCCAGGCACAGTGTTAGCTGGCCTGTGCTTCTGTGTGCCATAGAAGTTACTCACCTTTCTCTAATCAATACAACTTCCTTTTTAGCAGAAATGCTTCACAAACATGGTAACACAGCACAGACAGAAGAAACATGTTCCAAACTCTCCCATAGCTCTTTTTCACTTGTTTTGTCTTTGATCATTCTTGTTTGAGATACAATCCCTTCTTGAATTTTGAGGAGGATCTATAAAGATTTTGAATTAATTTCACGCCGTATCCAAGATTACAAATGTACCTCTGAACTTTTTAGAGCAGCAATAAAGCCAATGCTCTGTTGCAAAAGTAAGTGAAGTTTCCAGAACTGTCCTATTCTTAGAAATATAAAAGGAAGAAATCTTGTTCCTCTACATTGTGGAACCATGTGGGGGAGAAAACAATCCTAGTCATGCTCTTTTTTGTTTGTTTGTTTTCAGATCTCTTAATTATTGAAAACATTTATAAAAGAGTTTGAAATTTACTTTTCTTAGTGGTAGGTTAACGCATCTTTAAATTGGGCATTGGGGATGGGAAATATCCAAGAGACTTAGTATTACTAACGGTTATCTCTAACCATAATTATTTAGGATACAATAGTTTACACTAATTATGAGGATTTCAGGTATCTGTTACTGAAGAGTAAATAGCTGGGATAAGGTCTCGAGTTGTGATAAATACAAAGCTCACTCCATTAAGAACATGGCAGAAGTGACATCACTGTTGTAATAGGCGAGTCTGCAAATGCAGACACTTAGAACATAAATGTCTGTAAACAGAACAAGTCTGCGTAAATCCACACCCTGTATTCCCCACAGAAGCAAAAGCTTGGCAGTTTTATAAGATACCTTGGACCTGGTGGATGACTGATTCTGGGAGAAACTAAAGATTTTCCCTTGCATTGGTACAGAAATTGATACCAAATTAAAGCTACTTTCTCAATGTTGTTGAATTATACAAATTAAAGAAAAAGCACCATATAGTGAGAGCAATCTGAACTGCTGTGTTTGTGTTGTAAAGTTCATGGATTGCATATAAAGATCTTGGTCTTTGTTCATCCTGTAAAGAGGCTACCATCATCAGTTCATTTTCTGGTAGGAAAATCAGTCAGAGTTAATGAAGCAATTTTGCTGTGTATTTTTACTGTTTTTCAGAGCACATAACAATAGCCTTCACAGTGTCCATGGTGATTGGACTGGTGATTGGAGGGATCATCTGGGCATTGTTCACTTGTTTGTCCCGTCGCAGAGCTAGCGCCCACATTTCCCAGGGCAGCTCCTCAGCCTTCAGCCGACGATCCAGACCCTCCTCCCATGGCCACAGTACCAGCAGGACAGGATTTTACCGCAACAGCAGCTGTGAACGTCGGAGCAACCTCAGCCTGGCTAGCCTCACCTTCCAGCGGCAAGCATCCTTGGAGCAAGCCAACTCTTTCCCCAGGAAGTCAAGCTTCCGTGCATCCACCTTCCACCCATTCCTGCAGTGTCCTCCCCTCCCTGTGGAGACGAACAGTCAGCTGATCACCCTCATTCCCACAAATACCACCACAACCCTTGTGGGAAGCACCACCAACAGCTTAAGTAGACCTGAATTCCACTGGTCTAACAACAGCCTCCGCATCTGTCACTCCACACAAACCCCTCCTCCCGCCTATGAAACCATCATAAAAGCTTTCCCAGACTCTTGAACTAGGTCCTTGTTGCAAGCATGCACGTGCATTTTAGGAGGAACCTCACTCAGCTCAACAGTTTTTTCTGCCTGATGAAGATCTCTGGCAATTCTCTAACTGCCACTGTGGAGGGGACATACATTGCCAAGAGGCGGGTAGCGGCAATTTCTTAGAGCGCAATATCCCACTGTCTAAAAGATAACTTGTCTTTGTACTGCTGGCTCTGATTTACAGCTCTGCTATATGCTTTCGTATCTATAGTGTTGTATCTTTAATTGTAACCACTGTATCTTTACTTTAGAGGAAAGTAAATGCTGCCACATAAAAAACATCATTTTTTGAAGAAACAGATCATGTTAGTGATTACTTATATACACATTTCTGCAATTTTCACTATTCTGTTTGTTTGTTGTTTGTTTGTGGTTTTGCTTGGTTGGGGTTTTTTTAGTGGTTTTTGGTTTTGGTTTTGGTTTTTTTTTAATGTTCTGTTTTTATGTATTTTTCCAAGTATTTTCAGATTTCAAACAACACCTCCTATTACCCACCTTCTTCCTATATCCACAGAGTAACTTCTGTCTGAGGAACCTTAGATGCAGACTTTGGAGAGGATTTAACATCACAGTCCCAGCTGTGGATTCCTGTTCTACTGACTGTTGAGGATCTTAAAGGAAACCAAGTTAGGGCTGCTTGTATAAAATTCCCCACAGCATGGGAAAAATTGTTGAAGTATACAAAGCTTCACGCAAACAGGTTTTGAACAACATACTAAATGCATGGTGACCATTATAAAGAATGTTCTGTCTGCAGTCAGCAAAACAGGTAGTTACATTTTATATACCCAGTAAGGCTGTATGGGAGCAGAACTCTTCACATTTCATTTTTCTAGTTCTGGTTATCAAGATAAGCAGCATGAATGACAAGTGTTTTTTTAAATTAAGTTTCCTGTCTTGCTATGAGAATACTCAATTCCTTATTTCAAATTGTTTTTCTCGAATTCTACCAATGTTTAATTCTTCCTGGGAAATTATGCATTGAAATCTTGTCTTTCACTAAAGTAAGATGTTGGATATCGATGGCTGAATACTGAGATTATACAATTAGTTGGAATATGAACATAAAGATGGAATATTTAGATGAGGTTAACATATATTGTTGACTCTCATATGCATATCATGTCAAGTTAACCCCTGGCTTAATAGAGACTAATTGTACTGATGTGAGAGAAGTCCAGGATTTGGAAATACCACAGAAAATAGGGCCTGATTTAAGGCCTTTATTTTGTTGGTTTCCTATTAAATAGGTCTTGTTCAAATAAAGGGTAAATGAATTTCCATAAGCAGAGGAACAGTTCTACTATTCACTTAAAATAAGCCATAAGTCTTTTGTTCCTACAAGGGCTGGGCAACTACCAGCTGCAGGACACCTTATCTTGAGGGGGCTGGTCCTGCGGTTCTGTAGAAAGGGCAATCTGTTTTATGGGAATTACAAAGATGCAGCAGCTTTTGAGAACGCGCAAACTGCTTATTATCTTACTTTCCAGGCTTTTGGAGACTGGCAGCATGCATCCCTTTACTGAGATCATCACCCCTCAGAAGGCACTTACTGGTATTGGTATCTGAACTGCAATCTTCTAGGGCAATATCACCCTATTTGCAAATATTACTACAAAAATTGAGCTTACAAGCATTACTTACTCTAAACAGCAAGTATTCCTTATTGTAAAGGCAAATTAATTTGCATTTATTTACTGACTGACTTTCATTGTTTAATTTTTAGTGTGCAACCTTTTCCCTTCTGGAGAGATATATATATAATTTCTAAAAGAACAGCCATTTACAGAGTTTACAGAGTATTTCACTGCAGACACTATGGGTTCTAGTACACTGAGGACTTGCTGATAAAGCTGCACAACTGCATTTGACTGGTCACAGGCTATAGACTTAAAACAACAGTCCTCTGGAGAAACAAAGCTGTGTTATTCATTAATATTTTTTCTTTCATTTAGTCTTATTGAGTCTAGTGATCTTCAATGCATGCACAAGTGTGCTCACAGTGTCCTAGCTCTAGAACAGGTAATGTCACCTATTCTAACATGCCTACAAAAAGCAGAATTCAAGCTTGAACCCTTTGCTTATGAATTTGTCGGACTGTTTGAAGAGACAACTTGGCCTACAGTGTGTACCCAGCTGGCCAAAAACTGCTTGTTTGTTGAGAGTGAAGTAATTTTAGATGAGTAAATTTTTACTCCTGGACTGTAAATGCATATTACGTTACAATAGAACTTTCTACAGCACACTATTATTTTATTACACTATATTTAGTAAACAGTGTAGAAAGGGAAGCTTAAATGTACTGTATTTTTACCTCCTGAAATCCGTACTGGATATCAAAACATTTTTTAATGTCTCCTGGATTAGGGAGATTAAAACCACAGATTGTTTGGTGCATAACCAGTATGGCTGTCAGATATGTAACTACGTCTAAACAATGTCTGAAATGAATGTTTTGCAAGCACCCTGGAAGCTTCAGAATGTGAAATAAAGTTAGATGTTTGAACCTCAAGCTCATGTTTTTTCTTAAAGAGAAATAGGTTGACTTTCACAAAAGATCCTTAAAGGGAAGGGTATCATCTCTAATTATGCAAGCTGATATGGCTGGAAGTGTGAATGAGGACTTAGTCCTTCCCCTGATACTGGTGAGAAAACACCCCAGAGCAGAAGATGTTGTATGAAGTCAGTCGGAATTTACCATATGAGAACCCCTTGCAAGGATTACAGGTGAGAGAATGTTTCACAAATAACAATGCTTGCAGATTTTAAATCCACTGATTTACAAGTACTTATATTTCAATCCACACAGTGTTTGAGCAAATGTTTGCTTTAAGCAGATGGGTAATCACTGTAAGGTTCATGCTTAAATGGATTCATGCACATTTTATTGCATTAGGACCAAAGCCCACCACATAGGATCAATTCCAAGAATAAACTGCAGGATTCAGAAACCATTGAGTGTTTGATATGCAGAAGATTATACTTGCTCATCAAAATGGTCTTTTTCTAGCTTTTTTTTAATTATTATTTCAACTTAAAATAATGGAAAAAAGAGGTGAATTTAAAAAAAAAAAAAAAAAATATATTAATA
>JANHFX010023777.1:7410-23602 GCA_027560015.1 Chloroceryle amazona
CCTCTCAGGCTTCTCTTCTCCAGGCTGAACAGCCCCAGGGCTCTCAGCCTTTCCTCATCAGAGATGTTCCAGTCCCTTCATCATCTTCATAACTCTCTGTTGGACTCTCTTTAGTATTTCCCTGTCCCTCTTGAGCAGGGGAGCCCAGAACTGGGCACAATACTCCAGCTGTGGTCTCACCGGTGCAGAGTAGAGGGGAAGGAAAACCTCCCTTGACCTGCTGGCCACACTCCTCTTTATGCAATGCAGGAGACCACTGGCCTTCTATAGGTGCCAATTTCTCCCTCCATTGACTACAATGGAGGCTGAAAATTCGAACTTAGATGAACTTTTAGGTGGCTATTTTTCAGTTGCGAGGGACAGGGTCAACTTCTTGCAATGTGGTGGCACTCCCTGACAGAGATGGGGGCTCCAGTGGATGTCAACCTGCCGCAACACTGCCAATGTTTATAGCTGGACCAAAACTCGTGGGCCATTTCTGCCGTGGCCTCAGGTGTTCCACTGCGAATGACACTCCAATGGCCTTGGATTGTGCCTTGCTCTGGCCACCTGCTGCATCGCTGCTTTACTCGGTGGCAGATTTCAGGAGCAGCAGCAGGAGGTGTAGATATAACTACGCTGAGCAGAAATTTGCTGGGTTATGGGGAGGGAGAAACTGAACCATCGGGGGGGTTTCAGGTTTCGCTTTTCTCAGTGGAAAAACTGGACACTATCAAATGACATTAACAGCTTTCCAAAAACATTTTTTTTTCCCAGCAGTGAGTGAGGAGAGTTTTCACTATTAAGTGCTAAAGGTGCACAGCAATCGGTCATGCTTTGGATAGCAGAGTCTGCTTGGGGGTCCCAGTGTATTTCTATTCATGCTGGTCGTCAGGAGCATGGGAGTTTTGAATAAATATGTGTGACAGCCTCTAAGACACATTCCTGATTGTTTTTCCCCCAGACTGAGGATGCTGGCTCAGAGGTACTGCTAAGAAGGACAGCCTCTGAGGAGGTGATTGTTTGATGGGATCCATTCCTTTCCTTTCACCAGGAGCCCCACTGGAATTGCAGCATGGCCTCCTTGTTGCAGTGGGTTGGGGGTTTGCTGCCAGGCTGAGGTGGCCATAGGTGCTGAATTATGGCCCTAAAAGCTGCTGGGATGTCCTACTGACAAATAGGAGGGAGAGAAATTCCTTGGCTTTAGCACAGTCACCACATAGGAAAAGTCAACACGGAGAAGAAAATCAAACCTTTGTTCCTCTGAATTGTGAAAATTGTTTCCTCTGTGGGTGTAAATTGATGGGGGATATTCTGATTTATCAGGTAAGGATCTGGTCTAACGTGCAGTAAAAGCTTCAAGTTTTGGCTGTAGCTCAGGGGTTAGTCCTTTAGGTAGTCACACAGGAGGTTTTGCAAGGGGATCAGAAGGTTGGGCTCTTGGGAACCCCAGGAAAAATAAACATAACCCAAAAAGCTGTGAGAGATTGTGTGACAGCCTCTGGTGAATGAAAAGTGACTGAACACCAGGTTTTTCTCTTTCACAGCCATAAAATCCAGGCTAAGGAGGCTGTCCATTACATCTCCTCTATGGTATCGCTCCCCGTGTTTGACAGAGCTCCCATGATCTACGAACTGGGGCCTGGTTTTGATTTAGTGCTGTTTATTAACCTAACGGTGCTGACATATTTTAGTGCAACATATAAAACCTAAGGCTTTTTCTTAAGCTGAGGAAATGAGGTTATGTGACATTGATCCAAAATGGAGGGGAGTATTTTAGGTTTCACTTTAACAGACGAGGGAACCGAGACAGGGGAAACGCAGCCCTTCTGCTGTCCTCCTTGCCAAGTCCTCTGCAAATGGGGCAGAAACCCCAGGTTTTGGTAAAGTCTCGCACGCATTTAAAACCAGCTGTAAATGGCTTTTGATCATTTTGTCATGTGTGTGAAAGATGGCAAGAATCGGGTTCAATTTTTAATTGAGGCGATAAGGAAATCAAAGCAACAGGTCTGCTTGAGTTACTCAGCTCATGTCCAGGTCTGAAAAGAGCTGGGCACAAATGTCCCGTGGCTACAGTGAAGGTCCAAGAGCTTGTCCCCACTGTGTGAAAAAGGAAACTGAGGCCAAGGGTGAGGGAATGGTGAGTCTGATATTACGATGATCGAACAGGTAGGAAAGAGATTGGTCCTCCTGAATTTAGGACCTTACAGGATCCCACTAGTGCTAGAAATGTCATCTAAGGATAACTGATTAAGGAAATCTAGAGCTTACTGGCACAAAATAGCGATCTGCAGACAGGCAATGACAGGCCATTAATAGAGCTGGTAATATGGATTTGCATTAACTGTTTGGAGGTATTTTGTAAGCCCCTTGGCCGCAGGTCAAATCGCTAAGCTGGTACATTGTTCCAGCAGTGGAGTTACTGTTGTTGGTGCGAGTCCAGAGTTGTGGTTGTGCAATGCTACCAAGTCCATGCTTCTCTCCTGGATACCTTTTGAATGGAAGTCCTTTCCCTGAGTTTGATAACAGCTATTAAATTTGGCTGCACCCACTCAACATTGCTGTGCTTCTCGGAACTGGGGCAGCGGTTGTGCAACTTCCATTCATCCGTCCATACAGAGCAGTTAAGTTCCATTATTGAGGTTTCCCAACATCATAACAGAGTTGCATTTAGGTGGCTTATCTGTGATAACCAGTGCAAACCAGCGCAGGAAAATCCATGAACGCAGCTAGTCCTGTTTAATTTGGGCTGGTGACTGCACATGACACCATTTTACTCTGGGTGTAGCCGCACCATCGCCCAGCTTCCTGCTCCTCCCCACACCGTTCCTCTCCTCACCTGTGCTGTGGTGCTCGCTCTGCTTGGATGCCCAGTGGCTGTAGTTTGGTCCCTGTACCTGCTGGAGCTGCCTGTAACAAGTTACCGCTATCAGTCACTCTGTGACCTGAGCAAGCTGGGGTTGTATTTTCATCAGATTCCCTCCCTTTCCACCGTGCCCGTGTGGTTGCCCATTTTTCTCCTTCAGCCAGCCCAGAAGCTCACTGGTGCCCTGTTTCTTTCCCATCACTCCAGTCATCCCATGAAGAAAGGCTGAAGGAGCTCACATGTTGCCCCATGTAATCTTGCTGCTAGCTGACACTTCTCCTCCTTCTCCTCGCATTTATCCCAAATCCCTTCCTTTTCAGCTCCCTTCATTTCCTCCTGCTCTCAGTTTTTAAGCCTTCACTTATGTGACTTACTGTCTAGAACAGCTTCCTTCTGTACTTCTCCCCCCTTTCAAATCCTTCCTTAAACCACAGCCACTTCAGCAAGCCCTCCTTTTCAGAGGCAGTAATCCCCATTTATGCCATAGCCCACAAACATTATCTAGTGTCATGTCAAGCATGCGTGCAGCCCCTAAGGTAGTCTGGTGAGGTTTCTGAGACAGAGCAGAGCTTCTAAGTCCCTTTGAAATGTAATAGAAATCAGGCACCTAATTCTCTTTGGTTTAAAAATCCCAGTTCTTCTCCTGGGGCAAGGTGTGTGTATTGATCTAGGTGATGCTCTACAGTACCACTGTACAGCGCTGCGTGAGTTTTATATTGAACCATTAATCATTTGAATGCACAGCAACGGGCGAGCTAAGAGCATGTGCCCAATATTAAGATGGGCTGATTTAGATGTGTCTCATGGGGCTGGTTCTTGCTCAATTGCTCATTTCCAGATGTGAATTTTGAGAAAGGCAGCGCTTGCAAGTGCTGTGTCTGTCTTCTGTTAAGGATCCCCCCTAGTCAGTACCTATCTCGGTGTAAGTGGGATTACTCCCAGCGGTATCAGCAGGACTGTAGACGCTTTGCTTCGCGGTTACTTGCTGTGAAACAGGTTTGCTATCAGCCACATCTGCCAAGCAGGTGAATTCCCCCCGTTGCCACTGAGGCTGTTGCCGTGAGAGCCCTGAACAGAAGGTGACTTTGAGCACCGTGGAAATGTCAGGAATATTTAGCTTTTCTAAAAGGAAAGGAGATTGGAGCTGGGATTTAAGAGGAGGGTGGTGTGGTCATAAAGGGGTTTGGGACTAGGACTAGACATGGGTGTGACTATAAGACAGTCACATGGATTGTTGTCCAGTGGGCAGAGCAGAAAGAAGTAGTTCAGGCCATGGTGAGTCTGCTCTTACATCCCTGAGAGACAGACTGCTCATCCCAGCAGTCCTACACTTGGCCCACCTCTGCTTTTGTTAAACTGAGAGGTAACATTTCTGTGGGGAACCTGTCAGGTCCCAAGGCCTAAGCACTCCTGAAGTCTGAGAACTTGCAGCCCCCCAATTTTTTGATCCATTACATTTGTTCCTCGTGTTGTGATTTAATTCCCAGGAGCATCATTACGAGCAGTTTGTGGGTAGAGGGGACTCTCTCTTCCTGGTGCAGCTCCCAGGTGACTTTGCCTGATGAAAAGTACTACCCAAGTAAATGTAAACTGTCAGTCGTGGTCAGCCCTTAATGAGAGCTGGGCTAGATTCAGCTCAATTAGGCACCTACTTTGAGGGAACAGAAGAAATCCACTGTGTCAATGTTTATCCAGTAGAGTCAAACACAACTGTCCTGGGAAGGAGCTGTGGTCTGCAGACTCACACTGGGCTCAGCTCCCCCAGGCACTGGCTGACAGCAGATCCGATGCAGCGCGTCTGCGCAATACGTTCTCCTCCATTAAAAAGATGAAAGGTAAGAGAAGGAGAGGAGCCTTATTCTGACCAATTGCCAAAATCATAAAATGTGGAGAGAGAGGGAGAAAGGAAGAAACCTGCTGTAAATTACCCCATGAGTCCATGGTAGAACTGGGGATTAAACCCAGGTCTGCAAAATTCCAGTCAATTATTGCGAGCATGAGGCCACTTGCATCTGCTGACTCCCTGCTCCGGGTGCTCCTCTTCTGAAGCAGCAAAGCCGCTTGCAAAGTGTGAGAGTGGCAAAATTTGGGCTAGTCAGCAATGCTTTTCTAAGCAATGCAATTCACAGAGCCCTTGAGTAACTATGGGATGGCAGGTCACATACCCTGCTGCTCCATGGCACGCCGGAGACGTCCAAGGAATCAATCCCTCAGCCTCGTGAGCTCCCGGGCAGAATTACTGCTCGGGGTGAGGCTGAGTGGGGTTCACTGGTCTGGGGTTTATGCAAGCGAGGTGGCAAGTGAGTGACTGGAGAGGATGAACAGCGAGGGAGGACAGGCTTTCCATTACGCAGGATCTGGATTTATTTCTGTTCATTCATTGCAAGTCAGAATCCATTCTCTTCATTTTTATTCTTTCATGCTGTGACACTTTTAAAATCCATGGTACATTTAGCTTTTGATTTTCATTTAATACCTTTTAAAGTGATCTAATGCAGACAGATTACAGACAGTGAGGGTTACTGTCCTTTGGTGGAAATACCCTATTTAATAAAATACTGTGAGACAGATTGGCCACTCCATGCATTAACAAAAGCAAGATATACTAAGTTTAGATGCTATGGCAGTAAAACTTTATAGGCTTATCAATTTTCGACAGTCATACTCTCTTGAATTTTTCAGATCACTTGGCAAAAGCAGCTACTCTCCTGGTTTTGAAATCAGAAGCAGCCGTTGTTGCAGTTTGCAGTGTTTAATGTAGATCTATGTAAATTGCTAGGGGAGGGGGAGGAGAAGAGTTTGATCTTAAAATATTATTTCTCATCTTTTCTCGTAAAGGCTGTTTTGATAATTTGTTGCCACCTCCCAGTTTTCAAACAGCTCAAGTCTCTCAAAAAGCTCTGATACTTTTAAAGATAAGGATCAAATTTTATGTATTTTTGTCTCTTAGTTCTCATGCCTTTGACATTCAGGTTTGCAAACTTCTTCCCCTATCAAAGGGCTTTAACGTCCTTCCTTTTTCTTTTTTTTTTTTACTTCTAAATGAAAAATGACATTCTCGTTTGATAATGTGACTCTAGGAGCCAAGACTTTAAGAAAAAATGCCAAATACCACAATACCTATGGGAATTTGCAACCTTATTATTAATAATGGGCGCCTCTCGCTTCTAGCCTCCTGAGACTCTGATGTTTCATCTAAATCCACCCAGATTCTTGTGATCTTTAAAGGTGGGGAAACAGTGGAAAAATACTTCCTTGGGAGAAGAGCTGATTACAAAGCATGGATCCAGTTTCCAGTTTGAGACTCTTTAAACGTCAGATATTTTCTGCCCTGCAAACTTGTTTTTTCCCAACTCCATTTTTGCTTTGCTGGTAGAATGAAGAATTTGATTTAAGGTTATATGCCTGGAAAAATAAAGCATTTAATTTACATTTTACAAGGCAGTTATTGCAGGTTAATTAAATATCAATTGAGTGTTATAGGCCATATTAAGATTTATTAATAACCCAGCAGATAAATCTCCTTGGAATTCAATTAAATGAAAATCACATAAAAATATATGCGCAGTTTTATTCATATAATACATAAAACTTCTGAATTATAGTGCAGCATTGTACAGTAAGTTGATTAATGGGAATTAATTGCTGAAATAGAGAAAAATCAATTGAAACTTCCTGGAGCAGACAGATGAAGCAGGGTGTTCTTCCCTTTCTGTCTGCAACTGAACCATCACCTTCTGTAGCATAAGATGCATCCTAGACCTAAATGCGCTTCCTCTCCTTTCACCTGCTTTAGCTCAGTGGTTAGGGCTTGAGGAATGGAACAACCGTGTCCTGCCAGTGCCCCTTGTTGGGTTAATTGTAATGAAGGGAGATTCTGGAGATGAAGAAAACAGCCGATGGATCTGCTGCTGGGCATCCCGGCCCCCGAAAGCCCAAGCGGGGTCATGTCTCATTCAGGGGCCAGGTCTCTGTCTGTGAGGGGAAGGCTCACGGGTGTATCGAAAGGTCTGGGGGCGGGTTGTACCAACAGATGTTGGAGATTTTTGCCCTTAATGCTTTTTCAAATCTTCAAATAGTTAGCAATAGAAAAACTGCCAGCCAGGTTGTCTGCAAGCTCAGGAGCACACGGGTGTGTTGGGCTTTAGCCAGGATCTGGGAGTGGATCTAAGCCCATTTGGGGAAGCAAAGCTTCCGACGTCGGAGATGAGTTTCAGGAGCTGGACTTGGAAAATATCTTTCCAATATTTGCAGAACGATTGAGGCCTGGCGAGCTGCCATCTGTTCCCTGTGCATCCTGTGTTAAATACTGTCAATATGAGATTATGTTCCAATTACAGTACCAGACTGACTGGTTTAACTCCTACCATGAATCTATTTTCCTTTATTACTATGTACTAACTATGTGACTGATGTACCAGACACCAAAAGAGATGGTCTCTGCCCAGAGGGCTTTGTCTAAAAGAAACATGCCAGGAGAAGATAGAACGCAACACAAAATGCAGATGAATGAGTAACTTGGTTGAGATTTTCTTTTTAATTTGGAGATTCTTCGCTTGTTTGTGTGTTTGGCTCGAGTTTTAATATTACTAAACTTGCTTCCTTCAGACATTGCACAAGAACAGAGACTTCCACAGAAACTCAAACAGGGTTAGGCATGTGGCTCTTTGAAGTATGTGTGTTGGGGGGGGGAGGGTTGCTGGTGAATGCTCACATGGGAACACTGGAGGATGGAAAATGAAGGGAGAACCATGTTCCAGCTCAGACAACAACTCGAGCAGACACCACAGCTCGTGCTGGGGAAGTTCAGCCGTGTTTAAAATACAGCAGGTGTCTTTCTGTCCATGCATTCCTTACTCATCCTCCCTGCTCCTCTGGTAGGGAACGCATGCATCTGTCTCCTCTGTGCTTCATCTCTGCTTCTCCCTGCAATAGTTGTCAGGGATATTAGCATTAAATACTTACTGCCTGGCTTAACTAAGGGGTAAGATAGGATTTAATTTGTATGGCTGAAATCCAATTATATAATGGAGCCCCTGGGGGAAGCAGTTATACCTGCTGAATCTCTTGGATGAGTAATTGTGCACAAAGGCTCCTCTCCAGAAGTAGAAACAGATCTGAAATATTTTTCTTTTCTCCCTCTTTTTTTCCTTCTGCTGTTACATAATAGGCCTGAGACCCTGAAAAGAAAAGCCAGTGACAACCCAGTGCAGTAGAAAGAATTAAAGCATTGCCAGGAGAAAACAAGTTATAATCTGATAAAATCAAGGATCTAACAGGAAGTCTGCAGCAGCATTAGCTCGGAGGAGCCAAAATGCAGAGCAGCCAAAGGAAGCTTACTCATCTTTTTGGAGAACAGCACAGAGGCTTTGCTGTCTAACTTTTTCCCCCATTTCTACCAGAAGCAGGGAAAGGGAATCCTCTACTTGCTTTCGTTAAAGTTTGGGAGGTAGGTAGGTATAAAAAAAGCTAAGCAGTCAACTCAGTTTCAAAAAAGCCTGCACTTAACTGCCTTTAAAAATCCCCGCTCCTTATCCTGCATCCTGAGAAGCATCAAAATCATAGGTAAGGATGAGCAGGACAGGGAAAAAAAAGCATGATGAAGGTGCCAGCAAAGTTTCTGAAAGCAAATAAGCTGATAAAGCATTGATCTCTAGGATAGTATTGGGCCTTGAGAACTGTCCCATCTGATACCTTCAGCACCTCCAGCTCCCGCGAAGGAATATTGCAAGGGTCTGCAAGGTATGAAAGGGCCTGAAAGAACCAGATCTGAAGCAAAGCTCTCTCAAAGGTCAGAGTGCCATATTTAATTCTATTTTTAAACCAGAAAGCAAACTTTTATGCTTTTCTAATGAGTTCTGAGTGGAAAACCAATTTCCTCAGTCTCTTTGATTACGTGACTACATGAAGATAAAGTGCTGACTGCGGCCAGCCAGCCAGCCAAGGGAAGTCCAGCCCTCCAAATGCCACAGCCTGAGGACAAACCCGGACGGTCAGAGACCCCCCCACACCCCTGCCATCAGCCTCACGGTCTGGGCAGGTCTTCCAATTCTTTTCAGAAAGCACTGAAGCAGGAGCGGTTGCAGCACTTGAACTTGAGGGGCAGGTGCGTGTCTCGCAGACTCGCAGCTCCACCCAGTGGCTCTTCTTTGGCAACAGGGACTCAAGGCTGCAGAAGCGTTAAAACCAGTTGAGGTCAACGATGTTATACTGGGGGCGATGCTCTGGCAACGCGTGTGTGAAATTGGGTGTGTATTTCTTGGTCAAATTCTTAGCAACCTGTTACCTACCATTTGAATAATGGCAAAAAAATAGGTGGCAAAGAGAATTTTTAGTGGAATAGAAAACCCAGCAATCTCATTTACTCCCTTTCTTAAATACTTGCCAGCAAAAATGGTAGGAGAAAAAAAGTAGGGAACTGATAGCTTACACACTTCACCTTCTCATATTCTCTCTGAATAGATTGCAGTAGTTTCCCCCACATTTATTTGTTATATGAAGTTATTAATGAATTACCAGAGCAAATTTTTATTTATTTTTTTTTTTATTTGTAAGCTCATTTTGCAAACAATTCTCTTGTGAGTGTGAATTTCAGTGAAGTTAAATTGGCAACTCACACTGTGTTGCTTCGCTTTCCTTCCTGGGTAATTACTGTGACTAACAAGAAGCGAATTTTGATCATTTCTATTAAGGATGTCATGCTGAAACTTGCTTTTTCCAGGAGCATTATGGCACTTGTAATTAAAATGAGCTTTTATTTGTGTATGTGCACACTTTTCCTGTAGGAAAAGTCAAGAGATGGGTAGGTACGGATTCACAGAACACAGAAGTGTGATAGCAACTGAATTTAACTTCAGATTCGAATCAGTATTGGAAAAATAACCCCTTCCTCCAAGCTCAGGTGAGAACTAAAATCTCTGTTGTGCTTAATGTAGGCTTATCAGTCTCTCTGTATATCTGAAGAACAGAGATGCTGATAAACTGATACAAGCCACAGGTTTTGCGGTGCATCTTCTGGAAGCACCCACCACATCTGCATTGGGATAGTATCTGTGAGATGCTGCTCCCAGATGGGCTGTGCAGATCCAGCACCATGAAACGAGTTGAAATGACCTCTGCCTCCTGAAGTTCACACCTTATTTAGTATAAATGCAGCCCCCAAGGCCTTCACTTGAAGTTGCTGTCTGCCGGTGCGGCAGCTGAACATGGGCTTTCATCGGGTTTCTTTGCTGCTAGAGTGCGTGGAGTAAGAGATTTTCAGTTACAAACAGTAGGAATCCCACCTCTAAGCTTGTAGGCATCAGTTATCCATCTATATGCTTAGGAAGTAAGTCAGCCTAGGCATTGTTAGCACCAGAGATTGGAAGGTTCTTGTAGGGACAGTATTTCAAAACAGATACAATATTCCACACGTTAAGAATAACAGGAAGAATCTTGAAAAAGGTAGCTCTGGAAAAGGAAATTTTTTATTTATTTTTTTTTTTACCCTAAAACAGAGCAGAGTCTTGCTGGGCATTCCGTCTTCCTCAGGATTATCACTGAAGACCCCTGAGTATATGAGACCAGATCAAGGGAGAGCTCCATTAAGCTGTGAACAAAACTGGTTCACTAATCTTATCAACAAGGTGTTTGTTGTGCACCATCTCCCATCTGAACCCACCTCTCTTCTCCCACAGGTGATCCCCATGCAGTGGTGGCATCATGGGAATGAGTGAGGCCAGCAAGCCCCGTGCCTGAATGCACATGGCTGGTGTGATAAATTCTCTCCTTACCCCACACATGGTGCTTACTTCTTCTTTTCATGACGTTGGGGGTGTTCCAGGTTCCCCACAGCTGCTTTCAACCACTGTGCAGTTCTGTGCTTGCTCTCCTTCCAGGTGAAGAGGGGTTGGTACCCAAAATGCCTGGAGGCTTTGTCTGTCTCATAGGAGAAGGTGGTGACGAGACTATTGTGTTCAGTACAGGCAAGGTTGGGAAGGGCTGTGGCTTCCAGAAAGGGTACAAGATGACCTTGAAGATCCTGTGCAATTGTATCAGGAACCACATCTTCTAGTAAGGGACATGGGAGCCTAGTCTCACCGAGGGGTCTAGAGAGGACAACAGCTGATGCCAGAGCAGAAGACCTTTTCTTGTTGGAGTGTCATCATAGGAATCATACACTTGTCCTGCAAGTACAGCTGGTTTCAGCTGCAAGTTCCCTGCTGCAAGGGCATGCATCCATGCAACGTTCCCTGGAGAAATAAGAGGAAAGAAGCATCTATTTAGGAGGAGCTAATTTTTCCTGTTTACTGTGGAATAAGCACATTGGATCTGCCGGCTTCAGCGCTGTGAAGTAGGGAAGCACTCATCATGTTACTCAGCTGTACTGTAGAGAGACTGAGTAGTTAATCCAGACCTCCGAGATCCTTTAAACCTTTGGTCTCCCCTTTGAGCTGGACAATTAATGTGCCTTGTGATGCTGGTTCATGTGAAGCGAAAGGGCAATGTTTTGTAGCGAGAGCAGGATGAATGGGAGGCAGTGCTCGAGGGCTTTATTCCGGGCTCTGCTGCGAGCCTTTGAAGAAGTCACTTGATTTATCTAGGCCTGATTCTTCCCTAACAGCATTTTCAAACTCCTGTTATCTGCACTTTTGGAAGAAGACATAGAAGTGTGTTCTGCACAGAAATACCTACCCCCCATGATTTAATGGCGAGCTATGCTCTCCTGAAACGCATTCAACACCACAACAAACTCTTTCTGCAGGCTTGTGAGTTGTTGCTTGTGCTTGCTAAAAGCAGTTACGTAGTACAGCCTCCTTGCAAGGAATTTTACAAGTTATGTCAGTTAAATTTCTTCTAATGAAGAAGAAATTGTCTTTTCAAACCAAAAATATTTTTTCTAATGCTGCCTGAATGTCTCTCTCCTTCGCTGCATATATGACTTGAAATATTTACCTAAGAAAAGAAGGATTAGATCCAAATCCTTTTTTTCCACTGACTCTTTTTCCGTAGTTTTCTAAACAACATTTTCTGTATGCTGAAGGGAAAAAAAAAAACCAAGAAAATGCTTCCCATGAAAAACAGTACAATGTAAACAACTATTTTCAAAATTCTTTTAGCCAGTCCAAGTTTTTGTGCTTATTCACCATATTCATGCCTGTCTTGGAAGGTTGTGATTAAGCTGATGTGTAAAACCCCCTGTGACCACAAGCCTGGTAGCACCACATGTGAAGGGATCAATCATTCTCTCACCCACGCTTGTGTAATTACGCTACGTGTTTTCAGGCTCCAGGTATAGTTCAAGGCACCATTCCTGGCTTTGGCAGACAAATACAACTCTTGCAGCAATGTTGCTTTCTCCCCATAGACCGTATTTGCTCAGATGATGCAGGCTGTTAGTTCACTGCCACCGCTCAGCTGTAATACCAAGGGAGGGATGGTAGCGAGTGATGGACTCTGAGGTGAAATCTTCTGCAGTGATATTTGGGTTGCTGAATAAACCCAAAACCTGGGGATATTGGCCTAGGGGAGTCACTATTTGCAGAGATGCTCTGAACACTTAGGGCTTGGTTTGGGTCCCTGCACCAATGGGAGGTGTTGGATGGAGGGTGCCAGTGGCATTAACTCTTCTGCAATATTTGCAACAGCCAAACTCAGGTTCCAGAGGAAGTCATCTAAGCTGGCTGGCCTCAAACTGTAACCCAGAGAGGGAAATGTTCCAGGTAGTGACTTAGTGTCATTTTTACATTCTCCTTCAGCCTCTGGAAGAGTCTGTCTGACTGTACCGGGAGTCGAAAGAGACTAACTTGGGTAGGTGGCTGACTCTGGGTACACTGACTTTTTTGGTTCTTAAATCACTTGAGCACATCTGCAAGTGACCCCTTTATGCAGCATGAATTTAACACAGCTCTTTCCAAGTCACACTCCTTTCTGGTGGGCTTAAGGCACAGGCTCAAAGGGGCTCAGCACCTTTTGATCTTGAGAGAGTTTGGCAGCTTCCCGATGATGTGGGAGCATCAGGTGTTGGTAACCTTAGGCCAATGTGGTTTTTATGCCTCAAGGCAGCAGTTGGATACACACCTCTATATGAGTTGGGAGGTCTTTCCAACCATCTCTTTCCTTCCACCCATCCTGTGCTGTAACATCAGGGGTCCTAAGGAATTTTGTACTTTTCTTCTGTTGGCTTCAAATACAAGTTTTTCTGCCATGGCCCTTGTCTTCCCATAAATCAGCTCCACTTCCCCACTGAAATTGGTGTCCTCATTTCCACTGAAATAGATTGTGAGAGGCAGAGAGTGACCATGGAGTAGAGCACAGGTCTTGGAGATACTTGTCACAGCGTGGTTTACTCTGCAGTCCTTGTTCTCCAGGGACTTAGCACCGGCTGTGAGTTGTAGGACCATGAAATCCTAGCTGTAATTTAGGAGAAGTAAGGCCTTGAGAAATACCAGGTGGTTGTAGGTGTTCGTAGGCAGGTTTGCATGAGGGTAGTGGTGTGATTTCTGACAGATGGATTTGGTTTTGTCTAATATTGTGACTGAAGCAAATAATATTCCAGCAGGCAGTTAGAAGGCAGTGGAGTTAACTTTTATAAGCAGCTCACAAGTGGCCGAACAAGGTGGATAGAGCACAGGAAGATGAAGGGCAGGAAAATGAGAGCAGTCCTACTTCATTTTTTCATTAGAGGTAGAGAAAAGCCTCTCATGAGCCATAAACTAAAAGGAGAAGCTGCTGCTTAATTTTCTCACGAAGTTGATTAGAGTTGGGAGACATTTGCCAGTGACGTGATGGAGCTGCTAATGATCTCCTGGAAGACACAGAGTCAGCAGGTTTGTGCTGGGATTATTCCTTCATCTTCTGTAGCAAACGACACTCAAGAAGAAGAGCAAAGATGTGGAGCCACGATTAAGGGCAAGCAGAGCTCACAACTATGCTGGGGACACCTGGCTGCCACTATGGAAGACAACCTGCTCCTCAGCCTCCTAAATTACAGTGCAAGGAGGAAAGCCCATGGGGTCTAATGTGTAACTGGCCTCACGGGCCCTGAAATAATTCCAAGGAGAACCAAGAAAGCAGCTGCATTCCCCACCAAGGCACCAGCATTTTGTCCCAGTGGTTCTAGACAAACGTTAGTCAGCTGCAGGATTCACTTACATGAATTCAGTGAGCTCTGGGGGATCTGGGGAGTGAAGAAACCTTGTCTGAAGTATTGGGAAGAACTATCCCTCAATACCATGGGGTGACTTGCTCCCGTGCTGCCATGACTAGCATGGATAGGCTCTCTCTCCCTCTGCATGCTGCAGTAGACTTTCTTCACATTTTAAAATGAATTTTGTCTATATTTTGCTTTCCTAGAGAAATTCACCCTAGGCAAACACCAGGCTTTGCCAGGCATGGGGTACCCCACCCAGGGCAATGAAGGACTCTAATGCTTCTTTTGCAGGCGGGACTTGGATGCACCTCTTGGAAGGGTTAAGTGGCCTGTGACAAGTTCATGCAGCAAATCTGCAGCCAACAGTGGGCTCTGGAGATCAAGCTCTGACTCAGGCTCCTTGTTTGACCTTGGGCAACTTGCTTACTCTTTCCTGCGCTCAGATCTCCACATGTAAAACACGGATAATGCTGCTGCCTGTTTGGCAGTCTGGGATCTGGTGTGTCAGCTATCCCAGCTGAGATCAGGGCCTTCTTGTGCTACAGCAACAGAAATGAATTACGAGCATCAGAAATGCAGCCTCCTCAGACACCCTGGGCTTTTATCACAGAACCCTCCTCCCCTTCCCTGTGTTTACGGGTGATGAGCAAGAGACAAACCAGAAAACTAGCAAGAGAAAAGATTGATTGTGCCTGGTTTGTTGCAAGCCCAAGACAATTAGAGGGGTTATCTAGAAGTTTGAGTTTTAATTGCTTTTTTTTTTTTTTTTTTACTATCCAAATTTATTTTTTGCCTCACAAAGCTTTTAAAAAGCAGCAGCTTCACAAAGGGACAAACCTGCCTGCTGCTCCTGGGCTGCAGAGCTCTGCTTGTGTTTGCCTTCCCCCACCCCTTCTGAAGCTTGGTAGTAACAAAGAGCTCAGCATAATGCTCTTGCTTTTCAAAACGATCAGAGATAACTGAACGCTAATAAGACTGGAGCAGCATTGTCAGAAGGTATCTCAGCAGTGGCTGTCTCAGAGGGATTGAGACTGACAGAGGCATTTTCTATTATTGTCGGATGCTGAGGTGTGAGCATTATCCCTGCACCCATCACCCTGTCCAGAGACTAATCGTGCTTTGTCTGTGTCAATTCCCAAGCACGTAAAAGTGAGTTGAATAAAATTATATGAGGAATGATGGAGAAGGGGGACAGAGAAAACAAAAAAGGCAGGGAGGTAGGATCCTGGACTCGGAGGGAGAAGAGCAGAACAGATTGGGTGGGAACAGGGGAGATGAGAAGAGGAGGAAGGGGAAAACAGAACCATATTATGTTGCCTTCCAGTCACTTCTGGGCTCCCTCCTGAGACAGGTGGTGTAATGTTTGGCTGGGGGGGCTGTGCCTTTCTCTCATTTCTCATTAGGTAATCCCCTTAGTTGAAAATCAAAATCCTTGGAGAACAAGCACCGCTCTCGTGGGGTTTTGCCCAGTATCGTGGGAGAACACGAGTGTGCTCTGCAAAATCAGTTAAAGGCTCTGGTGGTTTTATTTGCATTCGAGGTGGGGAAGTACTGGGAGTTTGTGGGAAGAGGTTGGTCCTATGTATCAATACGTGCATCAGCCTGGCTGGGTTTTTGCTTGCACCCATTGGAGCCATCATGAGAAGCCTCTTGGCTTGTCCTCCTGGGCTCATGACAGTCCTCATGACTATCCTCTTGGGCAAGACTTGAGGTAGGAGTTTCAAGCCATCTATTCACCTCTGTCTTAAGTCACAGGTTGAAAACATTAACAAGGATGTGCCTATGTCTACATTCACTTCTAGAAATGATTTAGATATGCTAATGACCAAACTCCATAGCTGCTCAGTGATGCAGGGCCTCTGGTGCTCATGGTCCCAAGTGGATTGATGTTTGCTGCTTTTGTGGATTTTCTTCATAAGCCAAACATCCTACAGATTTGGGTGCTTAAACACTTTTCACAGCAACTAGTTTATGCCTCAGCTTACTTGTAAGTATGAAATTTAGGCTTGTAGGTAATTTTTAGTTACGTATCAAGCAGCCTTTTCTAGCTGGGCTTAGATTTCTAGGGCCAAACGACCAAAGCTGGCTGCCTGTAGAGGCAAAGCTTGACTTTGAGTCAGTCCCCCTTGCACACAAGTTTCCATGATGAGCTACAACCGTACCTGAAATCAGCAAAGAGGGTTCCAACAGTAGATATCAAACTGCAGCTATCTCTG
>JANHFX010023777.1:31117-63445 GCA_027560015.1 Chloroceryle amazona
GGTGACAGAGCACTGGGACAGACTCCCCAGAGGGGTTGTGGAGTCTCCTGCTCTGGAGACTTTCAAGCCCTGTCTGGATGCTTCTGAGTGACCTGCCCTAGTTTTGGTCCTCATCCTTTGGAGGTCCCTTCCAACCCCTACCATTCTGTGATCCCCTTAAAAGTACTGATTTCTTTGCTTGATTTCTTTGCAACCTCTTCAGATGCCCAAAGATCTTTTCAGAATGTTTGAATTATGGTTTATCATTCAACTTCTGTGCAAGAATATTTGCGATGCAGAGCGTTTAGTCCTTTCCTTGTTCCATGAGCTGTGCTCTTCAGCGATCTCTGCTTGTTCTCAGGGGGCTGTTGCTGGGCTGGTTACAGACCCACCAGCAGCAATTCCATTTTCATACATCAGTGTTCACAGTCTCCATCCTCTGTCCTAAAGAGCGTGCAAAATTTTCCATCTCTAGTTTGTATGGGCAGAACATACATCCCTTCTTTGGCAGAAACCAGATCTATTTTGAGGGGGATGCATCTCTTTTGATGAAAGGGGCTGTATCTTTTCCTTAATTTATTCAGTAAATATTAATTTATTTCATAAGATGCCATTCAGGCCTTTCTCCTTAGTATTCAAACAAGGTCTGTGCTCACTGTCAGTTATTTCATAACAGCTGGTGACAGAATGTGCTTTAGCTGGTAATTTCTTCAGGGTAGGACTAGATGAACTATATCTTGAACAAAAGAGCTGAAAAATATCTTTGCTCCAATTATCAGGGTAGGGCAAAAACTTTGCATCTTTGTTGCATCTGGATTCAGTAGGAGGACGTGTCGTATTTTAAATGAACCAACACCATTGCCTTTGAGAACAGTGCTTGTCAGTAAAGGCTTTTTAACCAACATTCTGCATTTCAGAACCATGGAGAAGTGGTCATCCTAGTCTCCTACATTTATTTTTTTCTTTTGTTCTCCCCAGTTTGATTTAGAAACATTTGACTACCAAGTTGCTTTTACTCTAAGCTCTACTAACTGTAAGAACACTGTCATTTATATTTTATGTGTGGATGTTTATAGCATATCTGGACTCAAAGTTCTACACTTGCTACCATTTCACAAGTACTTTTCATGTTCAGGTCTTGCCTTTCCTTAGAAAACAGGTTCTTTCTACTAAGTGTTTGTTTTCCCTTAGAGTCCCTCCAGCAGGTTACACGAAATTTCTCCTTCATCGTCGCTCTCCTGCATTGTTTTTGCAATAGCCCTTCAAAAATTTTCTTTGAAGGTTTCCTTGGTTTGTAACAACACACGTGGGAGGTTCAGTGAATGAAACCCAGGTGTCATTTAGGGTTCTGGCAATATCTAAAATCGTAACACGCTCACAGAAGACTCTTCCGAGAGGTGTCCAGATTTCATCCGACAGTTGTTCAGAATTAGCTTTTGCAGTAACATCTCTCAGACCTCTTTAGGAGGATGGACACTCATTCTTTCTGGGTTGTTTAGTTCCTGTGTTTGGTGCTCCAAGCTGCACAAAAATTCAGCAACATCATATTGAAAAGGGCAGTAGGTATAGATATTAAAACCCCTTATTGGTTATCGTAGCAACTGTCGCATGAAATCCAATGTAGGTGTCAAGCACTGCAAATAAATTGATCTGATCTGCTCACCGTCTCGGGTTATTACATTTACCCATTATGAACATTGGACTAAATTTGATTTCATCAAGGATTTTGCTCTCAGAATGATTGCAGATTACAAAGATTATCTGTCCTGCAATAATGCCTTTACTTTTAAATGATCTCTGCATGTCCCCAAAATATAATACACACAGAATACAACACCTCATCTACAAAGTTACTACTTAGACTAAAATCACTGTTCAGTTTCAGCCTGTGCACGTGGTGTATGAACATCCAGGGTCTTCCTCTGGGAATCCACTTTCTGTGCTACGTTGTGACCAGAAAGTCAAGCAGACAACTCCAGAAGGTGGTATCAAGATAAAGCTGACTATAATTATGAAGTTTACATGCATGTGTATATTAATTTTACAATCTATATGAATATAGGTACATATGTATTAGAATAAATATCATTTAAGGTGAAGAAAGCAGTCTTAAAATGACTTTGGGGGATAACAACACCTCTCTGGAACTTCATTTACCTGTGATGATCAAACAGTTTAATCAAAGCAAGGAGGAGAAGCCTGCACACCAAACAAGTTGTGGAAGTGTGATAACTGGGTTTTGAGTCCTGGCAGCTGCCCTGCAGTGCTGCTCACCCCCTGCCCACACACCAGCCTCTGCCTGGTTCTGTGACAGCCTGCACCCACTGCAGCTTTTTCCCCAGCTGAATGCAGGGGAAAGCAGGGGAGACTATGAATGAGCTGCAGATTTTGGGACCTTTACAGCAAAGGATGGATCTGCCTGAGAAAGTGAAAGTGCTGTGGTTTCCAAATACCTATTTCAAAGAACCTCTGACCATTAAACAGGGGGTTCTGCAGTTCAAGTTTGCAGCATAGTTAGTGGGTGTCCTCAGCAGGGGAGTGGTTTTTGCTGTAGAGGCTTTTTGCTCGACTTCACTAGAATTCATTTCATTTAATGAGTCTGTTTATCTTTGAAGAATGTCCTTGTCTGGACAAAGAGATTCTTTAGTATTATGAACATACTGGGAAATAGCTTCACTTTTTTTTTGTCTCTGACGGCTTTCTGCAGTCCTGAATTGCATTTGATGAATGAGGAAAAAAAACTAAGGTGACTTCTGGAATTGGCCTCACCTCAAAGTCGTCTTATTAAAGATAGGTACAGTAGATCCTGTCGATGCTTTACATAACTCTGCAGGAAACTGCACCTTAGTTGGAGGGCCTGGCTTATCAAATAGCAAATGAGCTGAAGCAAAAATGCAGGGGCTTCCTTTTCTACTACAACAGAATGCTTTTTGGTTGGGTTTTTTTCTGTTTTTTCTTTTCTGTCTCCTTACAGAGGAGAAGTTGTGCTTATCTATGTTGAAAAAGGGTTGACCTACCCAAGCTTGATCTTCCAGTTTCCTAACAAATATCAACTTTTGTCTTCTATCCATGATTTTTTTTTTTTAAACACAAGCTTATCCAGGGTGGCCAAGATAACATGTTGGTGTAAGAATATAAATAGCCACTGGCCAAACATGCCACTGATACTCTAGTATTTATTTTTCACACAGTCGGTCTTTGTTCTTTCAGTTTCATCATGAGCTTTTTTCATCCAGGACACGAGGATCAGTCTGGGTGATGGGAAGTCACAATCAAATAGAGATTTGACATCAAACAGAGAGCAACATTTGGGAGAGGAAATGATTCCACAGGAGTTGTCAGGGTTGGTGTTGTTGCTAGACTGAAAGATAAAATAAATACACTGTCCAAAGGGTCTAATAAAAAATCGTTTGTTTGAAGGAGCCAGTCCACGGGCAGAGTGTGGAGTCCAAACAGATTTACACCACTTACTCGTGGCTGCTTTGATAGCACGGCTCTGACCAGGGAGAAGCTGCTGGTGCATCGGGGCAGAGGCTGCTGGCAGGTGACCCTCGCTGTGAGCAGCCCAAAGGCACGTGGAGGTGGCAGTCAGCTCCTCAGTCTGGTTCTGAGCAGGAGGACACACGTATCATCCAGAATGGAGCCACAGCACTTCTGGAAATTTCCAAGCCTCATCATCTATTCTGGATGATACTTGTGTCACATAGATCATCTCTCCTGGAGCACGTGGTGGGAGCTGTGCAGATGGCACAGACAACAAATGGGGGGTACCCTGTAGTTCCCACTGAGCTGTGGGGAATAATCAGCTTACTTTGTGTGCTCTGGCATGGATACTTCCCCAAATTTCTGCTGAGGGATGGAGTCAGCTGCCTTATTGATCACCCTGCCCTGCTTCTCTATTGATCACCAGGAACCACTTGCACAAACCCTCAAAAGCAGTAAAATTAATCAGCTCTGGCTGACTAAGCATTTTAATCACTCCTCACAAATGACCAACCCAGAATGTTGCCATTGACCCTTTCCACGCAGTATCTTCCACCCACTCACTTCAGGGGTGCTGAAGGGTGGTTTGCAGGGTGATTGAGACTCTGATTTTGCTGTGGCCTTCTAGGTCCTACTGGCAAAGTCTATATGAACCTCCTGAACCAGTCCAGAGCCGTACCGGGACGCTGGCAGTCAGCAAGCTGCCCATCAGCCCTCTCTGTTGGATCCAGACAGGGCTTTGTGGTCTCGGAAGGAAAAACAGGCACTGCTGGACAAGAAAGTCTAAACCTTGTGTAGTCCTTACTGAGGCCTCCAGAGAGTAATACTTGAATTTAGGAGAGATTAAGACGGGTACGTGCAAGGCTCTGCTAATTGCCTAGAGCAAAGGTACTGAGAAAACCCATGTTACAACATCAGGTCTGCTCCCCAGTTCTCACCAGAGTTCCCTGGGGTATCTGGGTTAGCTTCAGATTCTCCATGCCTCTCACAGCCCTGAACACAACGACCTTGCAGTAAGCACTCAGCTGCCCCTGGTAGGTCACCCACAGGATGCTGGAGCTGGGCTGTGTACAGACTGCACACGTGCCTGGCTCTCACACATCTAACACCTACTTCTCATTATTCACTGGCCAGCTTCAAACTTTACCCTATAAACCAGGAGGTGACTTCCCAGTCCTTTTTGTTATTCCTTACAGGATACAGATACTGTCCCTATAGGCTGGAAATATGAAGCACAGCTCCGCAAGCACCGCTGCAAGGGCGAGCACCCACCTCTGAACACGCACAGCTCTCGCCTGGGCTCTTCCCCCTCCCATGGCAGCCACTCCCCATTAATATGAATGATGGTTTCCAACAAGCACAGCTTTGTTAAGCGTCTGGGCTGCACCAGAGCAGGGCTCTAAATAGTTATATCAAAGTGATCATTCAAACTGCATAAAGAATCGCTGCAGGAGCAGGGAAATGAAGGGTTCTACATCTGCATTTCAAACTAAGCATTTCCCACCCTGGGGCAGTTCCTATTGCTCTCCAGGATGCAGACGCTGTGGAAGAGGATGGAATATTTGGAAATTGCCTGCAGAACGTGCTAGTCACACTCGACTGCAGCTACTCTGAAAGACATTTCAGACAAGCCGCACTCCTGGCACAGTCGAAGTACCGCAGGATGGGAGAGCTGGCACACAAGTCACGTTCGCTCCCAAGAACTGGCTCCTCTCCCTCCCCGTCTCCCTTCTTGAAGCATATGGCTGCTGTCAGAGATGCTGCAATCTCTGCAGTGCACCTTCCGCAGAAATCTTACCGGCTGGCGATGCCACAACCCATTCACAGCTGATGCGACTTGCAAAGCTTCCCAGAGGATGATGGCTGCTTGCATGCAGCACCCATCCCCTCAGATGGGCAAGGGGAAAACAGCCCCTTTTCAGGAGGGAAACACTAACATCACTGTGGCTTTCACCTCTGGGTCACTTGGACCCACACCAGCAGAAACTGAACTCCAGTGATATGGGTGCCTTGTGACACAGGGCAGGACCACGGCAGCATTTAAGCATCGCATCTGCAAGCAGCACGGTGCCCAAGAGCAACACACTGGCACAGTGGCACCAGTAGAGCCGTGTTCAGCAACACGTTCTCCATCAATGGGGTGAGGAAGAGTCAGGCTGAGCCCCTGGCTGCCGTCTCTGTCCCATTTCAGTGGTGAATTCATGGGCAAGCATTGCTGTACTGCCACTTCTAGACTGAAAACACCCATGGAAAGAGCCTATCTCTTGCCAGAACAAGGCTCATGGTCACAAGGTGAACCAGAGGATTCTCCTGGGCTCACCTCCTGTGGCACCAGGGCAGGAGGTACAGCTGTCCCCACGGGGTAAGGCCAGCAGGATCATGCCACCACTGCTGCTCTGTCCAGCCTCCTCCCTCATGGCACCTGCGAGTGAGACCCACAGACATTCCCCCACCCCTCCTTCTGCCCTGCCCCATTCCCTAGGAGCAGAAACACGGGACAAATATGACTGGGAAACAAATTCAGTTTGGAGAAAAACAGCAAGGAACAGAAAACTTGTTTTTTCTCCACAAACAGCAGATAAAAAATCTCAGGGAAAGGTGCAGCCTGGGCTTGGGGGATATTCAGGTGTGAGACTGCATTTTTCCCCAGACCAGCTGCCAGCACCAGATGATGGTCCCTCTCCAGTACTCCAGACAGCCTGTTCCCTGCTTAAAAACCTTCCCCAGACAGCAGCATTTTACAGAACATTTTGGCTTCAAAAAAACACCCACTTTCTACCACCTCCACCATGCCTGGCTTTCAAAGCAAGCTCTGCTGCAAAATATGTAGCATAATATGCCCCTTCTTCAAGGGCACTGCTGCAAGCTCAGCATCTTCACCACGACACTGGACAGCACGGTCCAAACAACCCCTGTCTCCACTCCCCATCCTCCCCACAAGAGCACATCACAGCACAGGGAGCAGCAACCAGCAGCCACTTCCATCATGATGCTTGACCACGACCAGTGTGTTACAGCTCTGGGACTGGTCTGAGCTCAGGGCTGGTGCTGGGAGAGCAGCAGCAAGATCATGGAATGTTAATTTTAGAATGTCAGGGCTTGGAAGGGACCTCTGGAGATCATTGAGTCCAACCCCCCTGCCAGAGCAGGGTCACCCAGGGCATGTTGCACAGGAAGGCATCCAGATGGGTTTTGAAAGTCTCCAGAGCAGGAGACTCCACAACCTCTCTAGGCAGCCTGGGCCAGGCTCTGTCACCCTCATGGGAAAGAAGTTCCTCCTCATGTTGAGGTGGAACCTTCTATGCTCAAGTTTATACCCATTGTTCCTTGTCCTCTTGCTGGGCACTACAGAAAAGAGCCTGGCCCCTTCCACTTGACACCCACCCCTCAGATATTTATAGACATTCATAAGATCCCCTCTCAGTCTCCTCTCCAGACTAAACAGCTCCAGTTCCCTCAGTCTTTCTTCATGGTGAAGATCATTGTGAAAAACGATTGTATTGACCTATTTTACCTGTAAGGTGAGATGAGAAATCAAGGACTGAAATTGCAGATTAGCCTGACAGTGCAGAAATTGGTTGACTGTGGTGGCCTGGGGACAGGATGGAAAAAATCCATGTGGAAGATCCTGGCCGAGCTGACTCTACCTTGGGGCAAATGCATCAGGGGATGGGATGGTCCCTCAGGGCTGCTTCTGCCTCATTCTTCTGTGGTTTGCCCTGGTGGTAGGCCACAGACCTCTCCTGGAACAGGGATTATGACAACTCCTTAAGGTTTAAACGGGTTTTTTTCTTCACTTATGGGTGCTTTTAAGGCAACTGGCTACCTGAAGCCTGGGGAAACCAGTCTGGGGAGTTCATCTGCCAAGGGAGGGTTTCTGATACTGGTATTTCCCTGGGAGTCTTTTAACTCGCTTTAAGTGTACCTCCTTTCCATTGACACCTCCACACAAGAGAGGATGTCCCTTATCCTTTTTTCCTCCCTCATTCCAAAGATTTGGGCAGTTGTAGAGCTCAAGTCCTGGACCACCATTAACTGGGCAGAGCACTGTGAGCTGCACTGGCTTGTTTGGGGTGGGTATTCTCAAATCCAGTAAAACAGGTTGCTTTTCCCCAGCGTATCTCATTGTAATGAGCCCTGGTGAAACATCAGAAGGCAGCTTTCAGAATGTGAGCAAATGGTTTAATTTAATATGTTCGAGTGTGTTTACAGAGACTCACCTCTCCCTTTTCAGGCACAGCACAGTAAGGATGCTACAGGTTACTCTCTATTATTTCTGTAATTTATGTCACAGTACCTGCAGCAGATGCTGAGCTTGATTCTATTATTGTCAGCAGATTTTGGTTATTTTTCTCAGAATTGATAACTGATTGAAGCAGTTCAGTAACATGGGGGTTTTTTTTGTCCTTTTGTTGTTAGACTGGTTGAGCAGAATCAACCATGTAGCCAAGTTCCCATGTCAGGTACTTGATGTGCATGTTGCTCCTTATAATTGATCCCTGAGTGGGGACTTGGATCCTCCCTGTGATATATCTCCTGAGCTTACACGCTATGGATCTTTTTGTTTTGATTTGGTCTTATGCTGAAAAATGTCTCTGAGCTGCAAGTTATTCTTCATGCCGCCTGTTTAAACCAGGTTCCTTCCCTGACAATAATACCATCTCCAACATAACACCAGCTCTCTTGAAAGGGAGGGTTATGGCCTCTAAATAGAAGCTGCTGCCCTTATCTTACCTGTGGTGAATTTTTCTACTACTTTTCTTGCTACTGAATCAAAAAGCCTGACTTCTTTGATCTAGTCTTGTTGAGACAGGAGCTCTACGATCTTCTCCCCAATAAAACCACATCCTCCTGTCACCAGGTAGACCCAGGCTCTATCCATTTCTGAAGATGTTTTTGTGGTTGAAGAGTGGAGAGAAGGTTGCTGCCAAGATCCTCTCATGTGCTGTTAATCTCTCGGCCAATATGTTTTCTGAACTAAAGTTTAACTGTCTCATAAAGTTACTGGCTGAGCATTAACTTCATCCAGTTGTATATAAATCAAGTTTTCGTTGGCACAGTCACACAAGTGCTGCCACAGACATACCAGTGCTGCACACAGGCCAGTTCTGGCCTCTGTGACTCAGCCTTTCCCTTCTACCACAGCAGCCCACGATCAGCAGGGCTCCTCCAGCTTGCCTTGGTATGTGGCCAGACTCGGTCCAAAGTTTTGATGCCAGAAATTTTCCACCCTGGGCAGCCCTTTCCCAAGGGTTGGGTTGTCAGTCATTGTAGCCTAGACCTCTCCGGGTGCTGCCCGAAGACAGTGTGCCCCAGGGATGTGCTAAGGGCAGTCATCTTAGTGTGAAGCTGCAGAGACCTTGTTCCCATGCCCTAGCGAATTTGTGTAGATGGTGTAGAGCAGCAGAGCTATCCAGTGCTGGGTTCCTCTGTGTGCAACACAGGCAGGGTCAGGATTTGTCAGCTGCAGCTTCATGATCCCAGTTAGATTATCTAGAATGGCTCTCCTGGATGAATTAGCCTTTGAGTTGGAATATGTTCATACATACACATAAGGTCACAGGCGTGCACACACTCATTTAAGAGAAGAAAATCCTCTCAATTTAAAAAACAACTAGTAGTAAAAGCTCTACCACATGTTCTGGCAAATTGTGGCAATGGTTAATTAGCATCATCAGTAAAAGAGTGCATTGAAGTTCAGCTGCCAGGTGGTGGCTAATGCACTTTTCCCGGATGTCTGCTACCCAGTGTGTCATGTGGATTAAAAAAGAAATGGGATTGGCTTTGTCTCAGGGTGCATGGTCCTCTGCTAAGGGGCAGGGGGGAAGACCTGCCCCCTGGCATGGCTGTTTCTCTCTCATGAAGACTCTCAGAGCTACTTAAGCGCAGCCTGATCAGCTACCAGTCTCGCTTCGATGCCAAGCAACTGATTTCCTGAAGTCTGCAGTAGTCAAGTATTTTCCAACCTGTATTTGAATGAACTCGTCACCATTTTGATGAACTGTGGACACACTGTCCTCAGAGAGGTAGCATTGGTAAATGGGATAGTATACCCTCCCTGCTTACTTCTTCTTTATAATATGTACACTTCAGTAGTTGCCTTTCTGATCAGAGTTGTTCTTGGGAAGCTCAGGACCGGTTTGTTCCTGGGCAGTTTTCTGCTTCCCCTTCCCCAGTTCCCCCATGATGAGTTACAGATGCTGATCCAGGCTGCACTGGGAGGGGGGGTCTCCTGGGAAACCTCCCCTGGTCACATACAACAAGCTGAAATGTGGAGAGCAGTGTTCTTGATGTAGAGAATAATACTGTCAGGGACATTCTTACCACGCTGCTACTGCTTGGCTGGCTGTCAAGAGTGAGCTGTAGAGCAACCTGCTGCTGAGCGTGCGGGCAATGAAGAGTTAAGGCAGTGCAGTCAAAGAGAAACTGGGTTTCGTTTGTGAATATATATTTTCCTTTTAATCAGCCCTTGCTAGAAGTTAAATCTGTTCAGCTCTGCCATTGATTTTCTCGGTGCTGCGCTAAGCGTCAGGCAAAGCACCGTTTCCCTTTGCTGTGATTACAATCAGTGGCCATAATGGCCCAGAGACCAACATGGGCCTGATGCTAATTTGGTGCTTGGCAGACCAGCACAGCCACAAACGTCCCGAGAAATTAATTTAGCCTTTTATCCAGCAACTCCCAATCTGTACAGTAGTGATTAACAGAACTGCCTTCTCTCAGAGGACTTTTTTGCAAGGATAAATATATCGGAGTTGGAGGTGTTAGGACACAAAAACCAAGATAAATACACCCTGAGAGACCCAGAGAAGTGCTGCATGGGAATGTTTGGCATCAAGTAACCTTGAGTACGTCCTCATCAGTGATGCAAAAAGCGGTATGAAGCGGAGGCCTTGATGCTGGGGATGTTTCCCAGTGTTTACAAGACTTTGCCTTTGCTGTAATATTGGTCTCTGCATATCTGCAGCGTAATCTGATGGGGGGGGAGGAATTGGCTGTGATTTACACATCTCTTGTTTTCCTTAGGATATAAAAAGCAGAAGTGATTCAGAAAACAGAACTGTCAGGTCGCTGATGAAAACAGCCCAGGTCTCCTACAGCCAAGGCTCACGCAGGGTAAAGGGGCTGTTTGCAAGTAGAGAGCTGCATCCAAAGGGGTAGTTGTTCCCAAACTGGGTAGTTATTCCTACTGTAGGAAAGTTAAAAAAACCCAAACAAAACAACAGAAAAGTTCCTAACCGGATTGTCATCTAACAGTTCGAATTGTCACAAGAGATGATGGAAACCGGCAGATTTGGCTTAAGGTGACAAAGGCCCCTCCACCCCATGGAAGACCACCAGAAGAAGAGGCTTCATGCATAATCTTGGTTAACAGACCTGTAAACATAGGGAAAGTTGAGATGGCAGAAAAGAAAAACAGACGCTCTAATTTCAGGATGCAGTTTGCCTGAACCAGCTCTGAACCTTGTAAATCCAGGACACCTGACATCATGTTCATTTACAGTATGTTTATTTCTCAGTGCATTACATGAAAGGTCTTTGGTATTTGTGGGTTCTTGAATACTGTTCCCACTCTGCTCTGTAAGAAAATGCTGAATACAAAACATTCCATATACAGTAACAAACCCCATAGTAAATAAAGAGAAATAGATATTTTGAACACTAACATAGCAATATGAAAACAGATAAGTATCCATGCAAGAGGTGGAACAAACAGGTTGTGTTTACAACAAACATTAGAGCCTGCCATAAATGATTTCATCCTGTCAGATGAGATTTGGTTGTGCTCTAAGTTAAGAAATTACACATGGCTGCAAGATACTGCACATGGCTGCCCTATAAAAGACCAAATGGTGGTAGAGCTTATTGCAATGAGAGAAGCTGGGACCATTTGCACACATAATGAAACACACTGATATAAATAAAAAACCCAAACCTGTAAAATAACTAGTGAAAAAGTTAACATTTCCTCCTATGGATGGGAATGTGCTTTGTGGACAATTATAGCACCTTTGAATTGCTTGGTTTCAATGCAGTCACAGAAACCAAGCAGTTTAACCCCCTATACCACCAAACACCAGGCTGGAATGTAATCTCGAATTAAACAGAAGCTGTCAACATGGAGGGGAATGGCTTGCCAATGGATTGCCAATAAATCGTATGGAGAAGTAGCTCCAGCAGCTGATTGTCTGTTAGAAGCCTTTGTCACAGGGGTCAGGTTCCTGCAGTTCATTGCAGGGACTGGGAGCGAACCCCAGTCCCAGAGCCCCGCGCTGAGAGAGCCGTGCGTGAGCCGTGCGCTCTGCTCCACTGAAAGCAGCACCCGTGCGTGCCAGCAGAACATCTGGACCTGATTTCTATGGCCTGTTCCTTTCAAAGTCAACGGCAAAATTACTGTGGAGTTTGGTGGGAGAGCAGGTGAGAGCTCTTCTCTCTAGTTTATTCGTATTTCCCTGGGTTGCTATCATTTCTTTACAGTAAGTGCAAATTCGATACTCTGGAGAGAAGCATCCTCCGCCCCCCAGGAGCACCAGATTGCTGGTGAGCATCAGGGTGCACGAGTTGCAAAGAGTTTTGGTTGTGCAATGCGCTGCTGCTGCTGCTGCTGCTGGTTAGCTCAAGGCAAGGAAAATGTGCTGCTACTGCCAGAACCGATCCAAGTCAAAACCACACTGGAGCTCAAAGAAACATTAAGAGATTCAAACAAGTCTTAGGAATAAAAAAAAAGAAAGGAAAAGAACACACTATGTTATTGCACAGTATGTATGTAAGACAAAGCACTAAACATTTCAATTAAAATATATTTCTAAATGAGCACGCATTCAAAATAAATCCCCTCTCTAAGTTACATAGACAAGGCAAGATGCATCGTATGCCCTGGCTAAAATGAGTCTTAGTATCCTGCCTGCGATGGAAAATGTGGTTGGAGTGGTTTGCTTAGGCATGACTATCATTCATGTCAGCGTGTGAGGCTGTGTCCACCTTGAAAACGTAATGAAACTGGGACTGCATGACAGCGTGGTCCAACCCTTGTGTAAGGAGAGAGGAAAGAAAGCCCAGCTGAGCGAGGAAGTCCATTTGGTACAAGCCCACTGTCACCCAGATTAAAGATACAGTACCGCATGAGAGAGGTGCAGCTAAATAAAGCAAGAAGTGTGGGGAGAAAAAAAATATATACCTCCTATTGAAACCTGGACAAGGCAGTGATGGAAATGGTTGCACCCCAAACCTAACCAGTCTTTTGACAATTGACTTGGCAGGATTCATTGCAAACAGCTTCCATCATCTTGCCAGGAATTAATTTTAAATAATTGAAGACCCCAAATCCTAGTCAATATGAATGACTTGATGAGAGCACTCATCAGGATAATTCAATAGCTTTGAATTCAGGAAGACAAACTTGGAGGAAGAAAAATTTCTCTTTCAATTCAGTGTGAAGGCTCCAAAATGTCAAGGAAGTGAAAATGGCCCCATCGTACTCCCCCTTCCCCAAATTCAACCCTGTAGCTACAGGACCAGTGAAACCAAATTGTGCCATTTCCCTTTTTAAAGACTGCTTTGGTTTGGTTTAGTTCCTGAAACTGCCATGAGGAAACTTGCTTAATGTGGCAAGCGACTACAGCTAGCACCAGCCTGCCCAGTGCACACATCTCAACTGAACTGGGATTCCTCCTCAGTCTTCAGGACCTGATTTTCCAATCTCTACTGGTAGGCGTAAGGGGTTGTCTCCTGGAAGCCACCAACTTTGTCTTGTAATGTCCAGGTGATCAAGACCAAGCTAGTCCCTATTCCATGAGGAAGTAATCAAGTACTTCCCAATTCCTACACAGTAATCAGGCTGTAACTGGGGAAACATCCTTTTTGTGTGTGTGTTTCTTAAAGGGAGAGTTTATTCCAGGAACGTCCCAGTGGTTGCACCATGCTTAGCTGTCCACCAGGAGAGCTGCTGCCCTGGTGACACTGAGTGGAGGGACAGGGGCTGCTGTACAGCACATCAGTCACCAACCAAGTGTTGGCAGGTCACAGAGCTGCTTGTGTTTGTGATGGGTTTTAGGCTGAGACCTGGTTGTAAGCCTTCTTTAAGACACTGATTTAATTCAGCATCATTTATACACATACCACCATTAGAGTTAGCACTGGATTTAGAGCTAGTGCTGGATTTGAAACTAAGATGCATACAAGGAGACTTTATTTCATTCTCCCAAAAGGATCACAAATACAGGATGACGGCTTGAGGTCACTAACCTGCCTGGCTTGGGCAGTTTCACTTATTTTCTTGTCTTTGTCTGTGTCACGCTCCAGCTGCAATGCAAAGGAATGCTGGAGCCTGAAGCACCAGCTCTTGGCAACACTCTGCAGTCACTTCAAATGTTGGAGTCTTAGGGAAAGAGAGCACCTGATTGTACCTTGCCTCCAGGTCCCCAAAATTCTGTAATGCTTTGGGCTTGTTTCTTTGAAACATCCAAAGGAAAACTTGAGCCTGTGGAAGTACAACCTGAACTACGTGGGGTGACTCCTGAATGAGCTGCACGACTGGCGGCAGCCAAGCAAGGCAAGTCCATGCAGCCTCCACGCCGGCTTCACCCAAGGCTGTTCATTTTTTAGCTGTACAGCAGTAAAAAAACTACTGTTTGAGGGCAAGTTTCTGGTGCTTGCTCAGCATGAACTGGCACCACCTGGGGAGATGGATGGATTTCTAAAGAACAGGGCCAAATCAAGCCATGTAATGAATCCATTCATCCTGAAGCAGCCTGTACCCTGCTCATTTCTGAAGCTGTAACACTCTTCAGAGGAAGGATTTGGATGTTCTGGTGTCTCTGTGGGTCTACATGTATTACTGTGGGTGTGGAAAGTTAATCTACTGTGTGGCTAATGTTGAGCTGGCAGAGCTCCTTCATGTTTTTTGGACAGAAATATTGTAGCAGTCCAGGTTTGCCTCTTTCAGGGAGCTGTATCTCGCACTAGGAACCGCAGAGAATATGACCAATTTTCTCCACTAACGCCATAAAATGACAAACACAAGCTCAGTTTGCTCATTTTTGTCCTGGGCTGAATTTAAAAACTGTCAGGACATGGTGGGAGGAAGGGAACTAAAAAAACAAATGAACCACTGGTTCTGTTGATTAGTCTCTCCCCTTCTAAAATAATCACTGTCTACGTGAATGACAGCAACTTGTCCCATTTGCTTTGCCCAGCAGGTGTAGTGATCCATTTGTCACTGAAGGGCAGGTTCAACTTCTTACCCGTGGAGCTGGGACTTGCCCCCAGTTACTGCAAAAAGTAAAATGACTTTGTATTGAGCTCCCAGTGCAAGATAAGCTCTTGACAAGACTCTCCTTCCTTAGGCTGCGGTTTGCTATTACACCGTGTCCAGATTCAAATGGCAAGGATTTAGTCACAAGATAAAAATGAAAACATTGTGAAAACATCTTTCCTTCTTGATGTAGGATTAAGGAACTTTTGTAAAATATCCTTTTCTGTGAACAGTTATTGCTACTGCTTAAATCAATTATCTCTGGAGGTACACACAAGCTGAACACAATATGGGAAAATTCTTGCACGATTCCAGCACTTCTCATACCAACTGCTCTGTATTTCCACAGAAACAATCTAACCTCACTGAAGGTAGAAAGTCAATGCTGCCACGACCATTTGCATCAAAAGTCATTGCTCAGCCAACCACGAAGGGAAAGAACACAACTCACATGCAATTAGCAAGGTGAAAAGCCAAGATTTGGATGCTAAATTCCAAAGAGTAACCTGAATTTTCAGAGTAACGGTTTCAAACATTCTCTGATTTTTTTTACAATTTGTCCTTTGCTTAAAAGAAATCCTTGCAGGTGAGAATGCTTTAATGGCCTGTGGAAGTGGTATCTTCGCTTGGAAGTCAGCCTGACACCCCCACATGAAATTAAAGCAGATGCCATCAACTACACCATTGGACAAGGGTAGGGCTTGGCTTCGAGTGGAGATGGGACTGATTGTCTCAGCCAGTTAAGCAGTGCTTTAACTGAGGAACTTTCAAGGGCAGTGAGGAACCAAGGGGAGGATTAAACTCTTGAGACACAATCAGGAGGTGCCATCTTGTAGACAGCTTCTGAGGCCACCTGGTATTCCAAAGGCAAAACAACAAAACAAAGAAAAATGTTCCTAAGACCCTCTCTGAGCTATGGATGAGACATTCCCTGCAGAGTATTGGCCAGATAAGGAAACTCAGTTGCCAACACTGCAGCCTCCTACCCGCTTCATTTGCACTCTGCAGTTAAGCACTGGGATACTGTATCTGTAACTGGTGAGCAGGCACGGAGAACACACAGATGCTCCTACTTCATCCGATTGCTTCTCCTTCTGGCTTCACTGTCATCCAGCAGTGAAGAGAGGATCTGGTAGGCCTGCGGCTGCTGGGGTCCTCCACGTTTGATCTTGATGCTGGTTCGCAGAGGGGAGCCGGGGATCACATCCTGTCCAGAGCCTGGCTCAATGGAAGACAAAGAGTCTGTAAGGAGAAAAAGTCATGGGAGAGCGCTATTTAAAAGAGGAGGCTAAGGGAAGAGTAAATGGGCCCTTCTGAGTGATACCTCCTCTGGAAGATGTGTCGTCCCTCCTGTGGTCTTTCCATCCAGCAAGCAATTGTGGTGCTGACCTGGTGGCTGCTAGCACGCTACTCCTATATTAGATCTTTTCCCTCTGCTCTCTCTGAACTCTTTGGGGCAGATGCTCTCACTGCAGGTGGCCCAGCAGCTCCCGTTCCCAGTTGTAATTCCATTTCTAAAGCGCTGTTGTTCTATTGATTATAAATTTGCTTGGGCTGTAGCTGCTACTCAGCATTGCTCACAGATTCCTGTTATTGAAGGGTGAGGCCAAGCAGTCACTGGGAAGAGATGCTCCTGAGGGTTTGAGTATCATTTCACTCCTGGTAAAGGAGGACATTTAGAGGCACTGAAAAGACTGAACAAAAGGATTGATCCACCCTAGGCTACACCAAATTGGCAATAAAGCTGGGAATAAATATTAGCTGCCCATTCTCCCAGCATGCCTCGTGGTGACACACACCTCCTCCCTCTACAGAGTCCTGCCCCACAAGGCTAAATTCACATTTGACTACAGCCACTCTTTTATTTTCCCAGCAGTCAGCAACAAATGCTGCTAACTTGGTGCTGCTTCATGGTTTTTAATGCCCTAGTTTCTCCTTTTTTTTTGCTTTCAGAGATGGACATTTGCTCATTTCCCTGCCAGGAGCCCAGCCTCGCAAGCCAGCCACCCAGCCTTGGTTTGATCCCACGAGGCAGCATCCCCGGTCCAAGCGAGCGTTGCGCTCACGGGAAGCAAACACTGGGCTGGGCTGCTCTCCTGGGCTAGACAATCTCCAACTGCCCTCCCACTGCAGAGGGGAGGTTTGTTTGCTGGGATGTTTTGCCGTGTTGCTTGGGTGGCTGTGGTTTTGGAAACCACTCTGCTTGTGGAGTTTCTTTGGAAAATGAGAGCATGCGAGTGGCATTTCTGCGTGGGTCTTGAAAGCTGGGCTGAGTCAGGCTGCCCAGGAACCCGCCGTAAAATCCTTAACACCTACGGTGGGAACATGACCAGAGAGTCCATGCTGGGTGATTTAAACTCCTGTGGTGCCTTTCGGTGCAGGGAGGTCTGTGTCTAAGGATACTCTGTTTTGTTATTTTATGTCCTTTTCTGGTGTTGTTTTGGGGGGGTTTATTTAACCATATACACATAAAGGGATGAACATAATTGCACAAGGGAAAAATGCCTTACTTTCCAAGTCCTCCTTCTAAACGGTACTTTTCTAGGGCCTAAAATGTGTCTTAAGTTAAAGAATGGAACTATCTCAAAAGCACAGAGTAAAAAATATAATTATCTAACCTGTTATTGGATAAAAAAAGGAACTATTTATATAAAATCATAGAATAAAGCTGTTTAAATACAGTCTTAAATATATTGTACAATTAAAACCCACCCATGTTTGCTGATGCAGTTACACAGTTACAAAGAGCTTGCCTCCATCCCAAGCAATAATAGAGAACACTTTTATGTCAGTAAAAATGGTTTGCCAGAATCACCAGTTTTGCTGGATTGCCAAACAACGGCTAAAAGAGATAAACTGGGCAGTTCTGCAGGGGCTAAGTTGTGTGAATCCCCCAGTCCAAGCCCTCCAGTCCCTATACAAGCTTCCTGAGGAGCTGATGGTTTGGTTTATACTGGTATAAATGAAAGTACAAAGTAAAGGGTGATGGAGAGCCAGGCCATGGGTTCTGTTCTTCTGGACTGGTTCTCCTTCCCCTCCTGCCCGGAGAACATACTGTCCAGGCATGGACTGCTCCCAAGGTAATCCCATGGGAATCTTCCTGGCACCTCCACCATCTCAAAGCAGAGAAGCATAAAAACATCTCTTCCCCCCCTTGGTGTAAGAAATCCAATGAAAATAGGAAGCAAATGAGGATTAATGCAGAGGTAAGCTCAGGGTGACTGTGGTTAAACTGTGGGTTCGTGATTCATGATTTCCCAAAAAAGCTTAAGCTTAAGCTGTCTGGTGCTTCTGGAAATTGCCTCTGAAAGACCACGGGCTGTGAAAAGCAGGGCTGAGACCCAGGCCAGTCCAGCCACACCTTGGAGCACCCCGCACTGGCACTGCTTCGGCTTTGACGTGCCCAGCAGTGCTCTCCTTTTAGCCCCGTGCTGGCTCCAGCAGGATCCGCAGGCTCTGGCTGCACCGCCTGCCTGCGCTGTCACAGATGGGCACCTGCCCATCAGTCAACACCCAAAGGCTGCTTCCCAATAGAAGTGGATGTCAACCTGAAGGAAGGTGTGAGCAGTTTGCTTTACAAGGGAGGCCAGGGATGAGGTGCCATGAGTCAAAGAGACAATAAGAAAGAAAAGTGCTATGGGACTCGGTTAAAAAATGCTTATCTTAGTGCCACGGCTGGGAGAGTAGATGTAAACAACACTGTGCCCCTCTTGCATTTCTGAAAGGGGAGAGCACAGCAACTTTTGGCAGCCGTGAGAGCATTGACCTTTTGGCAGCTGAGAGAGAATTGATCCTCAAGCACCCCAAAGGGCGACGTCTGATCTGTGATGATTGCACAAGCCCATACTCTCACTGAGGGATGATGCCACACTCTGTACCAGTGGTGCCAAACAGCCTCAACAGAAAACTGAAAATCTTCCTGAACAAAGGACACATGAGACTTTCTTTACATCTGATTCTCATAGGATCACAGAATCATCAGGGGTGGAAGGGACCTTCAAGATCAGCTCATTCCAACCCCCTTGCTATGGGCAGGGACACATCCCCCTAGAGCAGGTTGCTCAGAGACCTACCCAGCTTCCAGGGATGGGGCTTCCCCCACCTCTCTGGACAACCTGTGCCAGTGTCTCAGCACCTAGATAGGTTTTATGCAAGTTACAGTAACAAGAGATCCCTGGTTTTCAGGGTAACAGTTGGGCTTCCTCTGTAAAACACAGTGCTACACGAGGAGAGGGCCTCAGTGGTGTTAGTCACTAGAAAGACACTATTAACAGGATTAAATGATCTGGCCTAAAGACTTCAATAAGCAGCTCCCTGGGAAGCTGGTAGATGATCTGTGCCACATGGCTTGAGCTGCTGCTCGTGACTTGGCTTTCTGAATTGTAATACAAAATTATTGTAGGGGTCATTTCACCTGCTACTGTAAAGCCAGAGGAAATTTGCCACTGGTAGAAGCTCTAGGTCCTCAACAGTTCTTTAAGTGATGTTGGGTACCCAGGTTTGAAAACTTGGCTTAAATAGATAGGAGACAGATTGTTTAGGAGAGTGGGAGGATGTTAAGCACCAAGCAGCTGCCGGAACAGGGCCTGTAGCCATCTAGAAAAGAAAACCTCAACAAGGCTTACCATGAATTCCTATCATGTGCTCAAGAATTAATACCCGCTCAGCTAAAATCTTCAGGGCTTCTCGAAGCTGTTGGACACCTTCCCCCTGCAAGAAGGAAAAGAAAACCACCATTGGTATACATTGCAGAATAGGTTTCTCCATCATAAAGTTCCCTCCATAAAGCCAAACTATGCATTGTGAATGTTCAAAAGAGAAAAGATGTGAAAAGGGGAACAAGCTACAAGGGATAAGCAGGAATGCAGGAGAAATCCCTATGGAAAGGAAAAGTCCTCAGTTATAGGCCATATTTGTAGAGCCTCTGACCCACAGCCAAGCCTTTCAGTTTGGTTCCTGCTCCTGCAGTGGGCCAAACCCAGGGTGTATATTCCTATCAAAGCTTTATCACACATTGCTTATGTTACAGCTCTGCTGAGCTACCCGGAGAACAGGTTCTGCTCTCATCTGGCATTCACTCTGGACACCAGCAGGTTACCTGGGTGGTCTCTTTGTTGGTACACAAGGAAACTGGGGCGTGTGGGTAGCACCATCGTGTTGCTCCCTTATAAACTGGAATAGTGTCATGCAAGACCATCCTGATGGGCTTCATGCTGCCTCTTGCAGAGCTCCTAGCGGGCCACATGCTGCCTGAAGCCCATCCTCATGTACACTCAGGCTGTAGTTTGTTGCTCCCAATGCCTTAGATAGGGGCTTGAAGGGAAAAGATAGATGTTGGGAAGTTTTTTAGGGTAGGAGAGCAGATATGTGAGGAATAAATTCTTTACTGTGAGGGTGGTGAGGCACTGGAACAGGTTGCCCAGAGAAGCTGTGGATGTTCCATCACTGGAAGTGTTCAAGGCCAGGCTGAGTGGGGCTTTGAGCATCCTGATCCGGTGGGAGGTGTCCCTGCCCGTGGCAGGGGGATTGGAATTTGATGATAAGGACCCGTTGAACTGAAACCATTCTATGGTTCTAACTCCAGCTCTCTGAACGTACAGTTTGATCTCTTCTGTGAGTCTGTCCTTGAGCATGTGGAGGGGGCAGGCAGGTGGTAATTCCCTACCTTGTAGCAGGTCTGTGTGGCAGAACAACCAGTGGGGACTGAAGCTGTTCAGAGAGCATGGTGAGAAGCACAGCTGACAATATGGCCAAGGAAACCTCAAAGACCAGGATTTCTACCACGTATTCAGATCAAACCCAAGATTCTAATCACCTCCTTTTACTGTGGATAGGACCATCACCCTCCACAAAGCAGCCTGACAAAGGGAATATGGTTGAAGTACAGTAAAGAGACAAAAAGAGAGTAAAACAACAGTAGAAATACATGCTTACATCAGCACCTTTGTCACCTTCCTCACCCTTCTTGCCTGGTTCACCCTAAAAAGACAAGGAAGAGAAATTTGTTTTCACATCGCTGAGGACTCTGTCCAGCACCACTTGCATCCCTTCCCTCCAAAGTTGCAAATTAAAGCTAGAAGCATTTCACCAGCAGAAAACAAACTCCCTGACACTTCACACCAAGTACTCTCATGAGCTCTGCCCTGGCTCCCACCAGCATCCCAGGAGGTCAGCACTATTTCTAACGTGGCCAGGAGTGGCCAAGCTGCAGGAGGAGCTGGCTGCTGTGGCCTGGGCCCACAAGAAGACTATATACATCTCATGATGATCTCAATAAGCAATGCTTTTGTCTCACACTGAGATGAAAATACTGCTCCCCTCCCCAAAGCATGCACACGTTCATCTTGATTTAGAACATAAAATCCTCCATCCTGCTTTCATTACTTAGTCACATCACTTTCTGCCTCTGAAGATGCTCATTAAGCTTTCCTTGAAGAAAGATTCCTATGTGCTGTGAACATCCGTCTGGTGTTCCCTCTAACCAGAAAGTTCATGCATTTCTCAAAGAACAGATGACATGGAGAGATTAAACCACAAGGGAAAGAGCTAACAAACTGGTGAATAAAATACGGTGGAAATGCCCGGGCTCCTCAGACTTGTTGGGCATCCCTGAGACACCTGCAAAGGAGGGGTAGGTGCTGACAAAAAGGTTGTATGAATCATACAAAACGATGAGGTGGCATTAAGGAAGACAGAAGAGAAGAGAACCCTCCCAGAGGACCTAGGACCTCCCTGAATGCTGCCAGCCACAAAAACCCAACTTGCTCCACTAGGTCACTTTGGGCCAACCTTCATCTCTGCTGGCTTATTTGCACCCTCACCGTGTGTGCCAGTGCCAATGTTTCCCGTGTGCATCTGTTCAGGTACTGCCAGGAAATCATTTGGAGATATTTCTTAATCTCATTAAAGGGTTTCCAGCTCAGCTTGGCAGATCAAGGTGCAAGAGGGAGTGAAGAGCAGCTGCTGTACTTTGAGTTGTTTAACAGTGCCCACCTTTGGGCTCTGCTAGTGCCAGGAGCCTCGTGGGGGAGGGAGGGGGCTTCTGCCTGCCAAGGTGTAGCTGGAGGGATCTGCAAGCAAAGCACATCTCCTCTGTCTGCACGACACCCTCCTGACTGTGGCATTGCAGCGCCAGACTGAACACGCAGGAAGACCAAGTTTCATTTGCAGAGGAATATGTTAAGGTGAGGTTGACTATGGAACAAATGTCTAAGCTGGAGACAGCTGACCTGAGCATTACATCTGAGTGAGCTGGTGGAGCCAGCTGCAGTCCAGCTACGTGGTACTTATGGTGCCAGGCAGGCACCAACCCCATCTGAGTCTTGCACACCCGCAACTACATCACTTACAGGAAATCCCTTAATGCCCCTCTCTCCAGTCAGACCTGCTTGCCCCTGTTGGAAATAAAGTAAGTGTCATTAGGAGATACTTTTCCATTTGACAAGAACATAGTGTAATTTCTACTGGTGGAATTAAGATGGCTTAATGAAAAACCTTACACTTGGGATAATACGAAAAAAAAATTCCTCTCCCTTGACATTATCAGTTAGAGACAGCAAAAGGGGGTCATGGTTTGCTGTCAAGTATCAGCTCCAAATCCCCTCACACTCTGGAGCAGTTTGGTTCGATACAGAGCTCCTCAGCTCAGTACCCTCTGGGTAAGACGATTAGCAATTTTTTGAACTTTACAGCAGTCAGTTACATTATGCCAGGATGGAATTTGGCTGGAGATTTGTTTCTTACAAAGATACCACATTCTTCTCTCTAGTAAAACTGATGGGCTGATGCTGCCCCAGACAGCAAACAGTGCCCAGGACTCCCATAGAGCACTGATTTCATCTGCCTCCTGCTCCACACACACATCCTGGTGTGACCCCCAACAGCTACTGATCAAAACACAGGTTTAACATTTTGGTTGGTTTGTTTCTTTTTCCCACTGTGCTAATTTTCACATTGTTCTCAGTGGGGATTTTTTTGCTCTTTTTGTTTTTCTGGTTTTTTGGTTTGTTTTTTTTTTATACAAACACTTTGAAATGGTACATGTTGGTTTGGGCTGGGATGAAATGCCATCGAGCTGAGCATCTTTTTTCCCCTCTGTTTTCGTCTACAGTGTTGGTTTCCCACCCTGGAGCACAGTGGGGCGGAGCAGAATCCCTGACCAGGAGAACAGCTATAGACTATTTAATGAGAAAGCAGGAGGCAAAATTTAAAAGCACCTTTAAAAACCCATTGATAAAACAACCACATATTTAACCTGGCTCTTCCCTAGACATACACAGAAACAAACCCATCCTTTTTCCCCCAAAAAACCACCGAGCTGGCAGCAGCTTTTTGTAGCCTTTGCCAGAAAGGGAGAGCTGCTTGGCTTTTGTGTCCATCAAAACGCTGCTTTGTCTAAACCCAGCGGGCCTTGGGCATCTCCCAAAGCTCAGTGCGGAGAGCTGAGCTCCGCTCAGTGAGCAGCCAGCCAGCACTGGACAAAGGCCCACGTGGGCACGGAGAGAGCTGGGAGGAAGGCCCAGTTTGTCAGGTGCTCTGAGCATCTTCAAAGGCAAATACTTGGATTCTGCACTGGCAGGAGGGAGGCAAGTGAAGAAGCACAGGCAAAGCAGGGAGAGGAGACATAACAATGTGCTCAAAATACATAAACAGGCTGTTCTCTGTGTCCAGGGGGAAGAGGAAAGGATGTTATCAGCTTAAAGGGGATCAAAGGATATTTAGGCTGGATGTCAGAAATATCTTTTATGCCAGGCCCTCACTCGCTGTGCCTCTGAAGACTGCCTGGAGATGATGCGGTGTATCCCTCACCGGCACTGCTTAAGAACGAGATGAACAGAGGCTGATGGTGAGAGGCACACACACAGACGTACCAGCCAGGGGATGTGCTCAGACTGCTTCAGGTCTCTTCTACAGCTGTTCTCTCTGAGATTAAGCAGGAAGAATGTATAATAACATTTTCTCGAATCTCAACAGATATTGTAAACCCTCCTCTGCTTTTCTCTGCAGCTGCACAGCTCCTCCGTGCTGTGTAAAGCTAGCTCTAATTTGTATCTACCAAACCCAAAATTGCAGCATGTAGTTGTCAAAACCAGCATTCAAATCCACACTCACAAAAGACAAAAAGCACACAGAACATCCTACAGAAATTCTGCCAGAAAAAGCAATCGGCTTCACTTTCCACGCTGACAGAGGAAGGACAAGAAATAGAATTCCTTTTTTCTTCTCAGACATTCTGAGATTTGAAAATCTCTTTTGTCCCAAACCTAGAAGGAGAGCTACAGTTCTGAATATCGAACAAGGAAGGAACAAATTCAAAGTCTAAAGGATATTTCTGTACTGAATAGACAGTGCAACAAAGCTTTTGTTTTGAAGTAAGTCTAATCTTAGCAATACGGTCAACCGCTAACTAAAGGAAAATGTTGAATGAATCACTGGGGAAGAGCTCTTATCAGTTTCCTGGATGGAAACTTGATGGTTTGCCATATACCATGCCTTTTTTTCTTTTCTTTTTTTTGAAGCTGAAAATTAACATTTAACAGCAATCAGCTGTCGTCAGTAACCTGTGCTGAAATCTCATCAGTTAAGGCTTTGCTCGCCATCAGAACCTTCAACTCTAGCCCCAGCAAAGTGTCAGTGCCTGATCTATTAGTAAAGCCAACATGTGCCCCAAGTGGCTGAGCTGCACAAGGAAACTTTAAACAAAAATTCTAACACGTCGCTTAATATGGCCTCTTATCTTTCAGGGAGCTGCAAGTCATTTCTTATGTAAGAACAGGGACAAAGCACCCAAAACCATGTGCACAGGTATGAAAATAAAATGGAGCATTTTAGAAACTCCATCCTCAGCTGTCCCCTGCTCCTTGGTGTGAAGCGCCTCAGGAGGGAATGAAAGAAGCCAGCTGGACGTGCTCTCCTTGCACACAGTTTGGACAGAAGAACATAGGTTAAGTCTCTTGCTGGTTATTCTCACGAAACTGGAAGTCATTGAACTGGAGATAACCAATCTGCATTTGTCTGTCTGAGCTCATTCAGACATCACTCTGTCTTTTGGATTAGAAGAGGGAGTAGAAATGAAGAAGAGGAGGTGGGGTCATATGGGGGAAGCATGTCATCTACAGTCACCTATTTACAGGTGGTAACCTCCACGGTCACCTCCATCTGTGTGACAGTAAAAGCCTCACCTGGAAGAAAAGGGAACTTGTTTCCTACAGCTGTGGCTCAAGGCTGTGTCAATGCAGCCATCACTGTAGACTTCCATCATTTTAGAGCTACCAACCAATATTTTTCTCCTTATCTTTCTTTCTTTGACTCTCCTCCACACTAGGGTCTTAGAGATGGCCCACAGCCCATCTGTGCTCACTTCTACATTTTGAAGATCTAACTGCTGAATGATCATCCACCAGCTACTACCTTCTCAAATGATTTTGTGCTCCTGGTATCTCTTGGGAGATTTCAAAGACCATGGCCTTTTGGAGAGAAAGCTGAACAGGAGTTGAAGACCCAAATGCCGCTTTGAAACCCTTCCTGCTGCTTGAATGCTGGACTGGGAATCTGACGCATTTATATCCTTGCTGGATTTTACTCTGGTGTTTCCTAAACTTCACCAGTTTGAAAATAACACTCAAACAGCCCTTTCTACCCATGTTTAGTTATTAGCACTTGACAACCCCTCCAGAACTGAGGTGTAGCACACAAACTTAATAAGAACATAATTGCAATATTCTAAATATATTAAGAACATCATTTGCCCTGGGGAGTGGCTTTGGTTCAGGAAAGGTCTACTGAGCTTTTACCACCTTATTGCCACAGAAGGAAGAGTTCAGTTTTTACCACCCAAAATATTCCACACTAAAGAGCTTTGGTTGGTCTCCACGAGCTTTGTATACCATGTGTTTGCTACCTGAATCTCTTCAGGGAACAGCAGACTTTGCAAGCAATTCAACCCTTTATCCCTACTGTAAACCAGCAGCTTGGTTCTTGAAGAAGACCTGGAAACTCGACACTTAAAATTGTTCATGGCTGTAGTCGCACAGAATTTGGAAGACCCATGTTGTATGTAATTTCTGAGGCACCACCCCAGATGTTGCTGGGAATCTCTCTGTGTATGTCAAATCTTACTCTCTCTCCTCGGTCTCCTTTGGAGCCTTTTGGCCCAGGTTGTCCTGGAGAGCCTGGTAAGCCCTAGAAGAAATGCAGAACAAGAAGGAATTAATTTCTCCTGTGCATCCTTTATGTAGGTGCAGTGAATACATTTCCCAGCGATCCTCAGATCCTGAAAACCTCGTATACCCATTCAGCAATCGGGCTGGAGTCAATTTTACCCTCGAGCAACAACAATGGAAGCAATGTTTGCAGATATCCCAAGACCTATAGTGGCTGCATATCCTTCCATTTGGGTCTTTTAATACACTGCAGGCTACTGATGTAACCTTTTTTTAAGGGGTCAGTATGACCAGGATAGTTCTTGTCCTTGGTAAGCAGGAATAAATTAATACACTGATAGTATGGTGAGCTTAAAAACCCCCACGACTTTCCCCCTCTTCATAATTGCCTCAGTGGGTGGCATGAGTAAGCATACATACCTGAAAATTAATTGGATTGTGCAGTGAAAATTATTTTGAAGCTATTCACTCACCCTAATAAACAATTTTCAAATTAAGCCCAATCTCCACTAATAATTTTGCTCCCTGGGTTGAACAAATCTATAAAGCAGTCACCAACGGCTAAGAGGGGCACAGTCTCCAGGTTCCTACTAATTGAACTGCTTTGCAGAAATCAATCCAATTTCTTAACTTATCCACCCAGCGAAGCCACAGCCATAAACCAGACAGGGAGAGAACAATATTGTTTGTTTATATTCAGCACGTCAGCTCCCCACGACCATATGCAAGATGGTTTTTTCCACCTCAGGTGACTTGCACATCGCCTTGGAGACTGCAGCGAACGAGATGCTACTGCTCTGCTCCAGTCTGATGGTGACTTAAGCCAACCTGCTTAATAACAGCCCCCAGAAACCCCAATTTTAGCATCCAGAGAAATGGGCTTTCGAGGCAGAGCTTTGAGGAGCCCCAGCATCTGGTTAAGTGGCCCAGCGAGACTGGGCATTAGTGTTTTAAGGGTCTAAAGGAGGAGCACTCTCCCAGTTTCAGCTGGGAGGCAGCAATGCTCACCATTAACATGTTGCTCCTCGCCTGCAGTCAGCCCTAGCAGCTCACCACCAAGCCAAGAGTGACCTGGTCTCCAGCTTAGCCACGTCTTGCTTGGGCCCACAGAAGACTCAGAAACTCAGGCTTGCTTTAGGAGGTTAACAAGGACTGCCAACCAGGGTAGGGCACCAACCAGAATTGGCCCCACATCAAACATGCAGCATGAACAAAGCTTAAGTGTCCACAAGCATCCTGTGCTCTCGACAGCTCTCACCAGTGACTTTCAGGGGGTGACTACACGGGGACACTCAGGAACACTGAATCCCACACATCTGGTTTTGTTCAAGAAAAAAACCCAAATTATAACATGTGCTGCATGTGAAGAAGCCAGACTCTACTACAGGACCTGTTTATGAATTGTGAATTACCTTACATTTAATCACGTTAAACTGCATCTGTCATTCTGCTGCCAAGTTTCCCACCATGTTCATATCTATCTGGAGTTTCTCATCGTCCTCCAGAGCATTCACTAATTGAAATGATTCTGCTACACTGGCGAACTTTCACTAACCTGCTGTCCACTGCTTCGTCAAACTGATTAATAAATATAGAGTAAAAATCCCTCTCTAACTCCCAGCAATTCCAAACCCCCTCTTATCAGGATCTAAGACACATCCCTCTGCTAAGTTACTTAACCTTTCTCTCTTTCTGTGATCTTCAGTCACTTTTATCTCTTTTGTCATGTTAGATTCCTTTGAAATATTTGATTTTACCTCCACACTAAGTAATACTCTTCCCAAAACCAGGGTCCCTTTGTGTCAGCCAACCACAATTTTGAGCAGCTTGGCAGCTCACAATTCATCATTACTTCACTTCTTTCCACTTAACCAGCTTTTTCCAGCCGTGTGAGTACTTATCATAAATTCTTTTGAGTGTGTTTATCACACTCCATTATTACCTCCCCCTCCACAATTTTTCTATTGATAAATAATCAAACTGATGGGAATTTGTGAGTTTTGTCTTTATAGAAAGGGCTAGATCTGAAAAGCTAGGCTTAACAAATTCACTTTGGTGAATTGGTTGAATTCCCACTGATGCAGTTTTGTTCTTTCTCTGTGTTCCACAGGAAACACAGTATTTTTCTATCAGTGTGTTAGTAAAGCCCATGTCAAATCCTTTGCATCAATCCAGGCCACAGTGAAATGTTTTGACACAGCAACAGCGAGATGTGTTGTTATGATTAAGGGAAAATCTAGAAAGCACAACCACTTCAACCTCTCAACACCATGCAGAATGGAAAAAAAAAGGTATTAAAATCACGGAATTTCATCGGGAACAAAACATCAGATCTAAGACTTATAAACTACTTATTCTCTTTGTGCAATGAGAAGATGTTTCACACCAAACCCCCAACTTGTCCCTCATCCCCAAAGCACTAAAGCACCTTACTTGTGATCCAGGGACTCCCATTGGTCCTGGTGGCCCTTTGGGTCCTGATGCACCTGGTGGTCCTGGTGGGAATCATCATTTGAGACAATTTTAAGGAGACTTAGAAGGAAGGACCCTAAATTCCAAACACATGCACTTCCTTCTCATTGTACTGCTTCGCCTCTCAATGCCTAAGAGCCATTGATCAATCGCAGGACTACAGCATAAGAGCTTCATCACCCACTGGATTACTGGATACCCACATCCTGATATAATAAATCCCTATGTTGTGGGGAAGATGTTAGAGCTCTGGAAGGAAAAAAAGGTTGAACTAGGCATGAAGGATGTCAGTGACGTGCTGCATTTCAATTGTTTAAAATGACAGCTCTTGAGAAAACTTAAAGGAGATCCAGGAAGCAGGTACATCAGAGCAAGGTACCACAGCTGCTGTTTCTGAAACAGTCTCGGAGGTGGCACGGGAAGTCCACGAGCCTGCTGCTCTGTCTCTCTAGAGCGGTCAGAAAGCTGATGATGAACATGAAGGAGATGGGGTTTGGACATGGCAATGCAAAGCCCTCTCTCGTTTTCTGCTCACTCTGGAGGCAATAAATTCTTTCAAAGTCCATACCACAGCACAGCCTGCTTCTGGACCAGTTAAACACTGTCTAAATGGGTCAACTTGCTTCACACAGTCACTCAACAGTTTCATTCCTTTTGGAAAAATAATTGTAGCTGTTAAACTATAGCTGCAAACGGGAGACAGGATATTTGCTTAGTCTGAACTTAGCAATACTCCTCTCTGCTTTAGTTGTCACAACCCTTGAGATGAAACAATGTGGACATCACACACAAAGTACAGCTGAATCAGCCTCGATCATTAGTGCACCATACAAATGCTTAAAGCAAAGAATAAAGGAGTTGAAAGATAAATGAAAGGCCCTCATAATGAAAGGAAAAGTCCTTTCTGCAAACAATGGGAGTTCACTCCTAAATATGCATCATACAGGGAAGTGCTGATGTTTGCAGGAATGCTATCATTGAAGCTGCCCATCAGCACAGAGAAAAAGAACTCGCCACTGAATTTTCATCCCAGATTTTGATTTCAGTTATACTGGTGACAATCTGCAATAGCTCAAACAAGCTCCAAAGGCTGTGAAGTTTGAGTACACATCGCAGAGCAGCTGGCCAGATTCTGCTCGGTGGAGCTCTGCAGTGGCAGGACAGGACTGCAGCAGCAGTGAGAGAACTCTGCTCTCATAAGGGAATTCTCTGGACAACCCATTTTTAAAGCTGGTCTTTCATTATTGGCTTCTCAAGATGTGTCCTGCCAAGGAAAACCAACCTGTCACAATCAACAGATAAGAAACCTCATTACTCCTTGCCACCCTTCCCACTTCTGGAGCCACTACCAGTGAGGACCTTCCCTGCAGACATCCCGCAGATCATTCCACCCTCCATCAGAAATTTCTTTGGTTCAACTTCCCATCATTACAGCTTTGCAGCTCAACAGAGATTTTTACCTGGTGGCCCAACAGGGCCTGGAGCTCCCCGTGGTCCTGGCAGGCCAGCCATGATGGTGTCTATGACGGTGGAGGCCAGCTGGGGTTCTCCATCTGTGTTAAAGAGCAGAGAAGTTAGAACTGAGCTGCCTGGCCCCAGCATGGCAGGACTTCTCTCCAGAATTGTTTGGTGCCTGTTGCTGGCCAAGGGCAGGTGGTGCTTCAGGACGCAAACTTTGGGCTCTTAAGAGTAATGTGTCCCCTAGATCTGCAGAGCTGCTCATCTCACCTCTGATAACCCCAGAAAAGTTGTCCTTTCTGTCAAAAAAAAAGGTGTTCCTACACAACTTTGGATGCCAAAGCAGATTTAGAGTAGCTCTGCACTGTACAGCAATAACTGACCCAAAAAATGACATCTCCAAGACCCCTGAGGCTTCTGGCTACCTGAGGAATCAAAACGTGGATCTGGAGCTCCCTCCTCTCCAGCATCAGCAGACTGCTGAGCCAGCCTGGCAGTCTGGCACATCCACACCAACCCAGCAAGCTCATGTTGGGCCAGGTGGTGGGGGGAGGTATCGTGCGGTCTAAGGATGCCGGAAAGCCCAAGGACAGGGTGTGCTCTGGCCCCTCCACATCGTCAGGAAATTCTCCTGCCATTTGGGATTATTTTAGGTGTTCAACCTGCCAGCTTGGGCAGCTCCACTGAGTTCTGGGGAACAGATGGAAATGGGAGAGGAGCAGGGAAGGGAAAGCCAGCAGCAGGAACTGGAGGAATTTTGTGTTTTTGCACCTCTTTCTTAGTCCTCTCCTATTAATGCATAAAAATCAGCAGCCTGCAGCTGTCCCCCCTCTTCCCTCATCCTTGAACCAACAGGCTCACCACTTCAGCTGGCAATGGACTAGAAAGAACACAAGTGTTTGTAAAAAAAACAGCCCTAATTATTCACTGCAATTCCCAGACCATATTTAACAACCCTGCTCCCTATGGACCTCTCCTGTAGCATGTCAGTGATCTGTGGGGGGTTCCTCTATGGCAGCACCTTTCTCAGGAGCATCCCACAACACCATTGGACAGCTATGGAAACCTAGGGGCAAAAGTTCCCTGACCAACCAAGACAACAAAGCAAGGAAGGGAACCCCCATGCCCTGGTGCAATGCCCTGTCCTGACCAGTGCTGTAGGACTGGTAACTTATCTCCCGTTGCATTTCACCTGGTGGAAATATTGGCTCCTGGTCACTGGGATGGTAAACCCTCTGAAAAGTCCGTATTTTTCCATAGCTGGAGGCCACCATGAAGGAATAATGTCCATCTCCTCCTACCCACGACCTCAAACTTACTTGTGTTTCCTTTCATCAATCCCTTTAACTCATCACAGTAAAATTCAGGGGAACCCTTGGCGATAGAAGTCTGTAAATGTCTCGCTGCTCTATTGATGCAAATACCCAATGACACCAGGAAGATCAGAAGGATGTTTCCTTACTCTGCAGAGTCCAGCCCAAAGGACAATAAGGTAAAATCCCCAGAAATGTGAGCAGACACATTATGAAGCCTTTTCAACTTCTGGAGCATTGGCAATGACAGAGAGGACTTTCAAGCTAGTTGTTTGAAAGCAGTTCCTAGGGAAAACTGTGAAATCTCTTTAACTGCCAAGGATGACAGTACATCTCTGCAATGTCTTCCTGGCAGCAGAACAGCACAAGATCTATCCCAGATCCCCTTGAGAACCAGATTTCATGCCTAAAGCCTGAATGCAAACAGGTATTTCTTTGACTATTGTTTCTAACCCCCATACATCTTCCTTTCTTTGCAGCCCTGAAACAAAACAACTGAGACTGTTTTCATGTTCAGAAGGAAAGGTACCCAAGTGAAGTGTGTAATCCAATTAATTTGAGTTTTATTTGACCATGTCAAAATCCATCATGGCTTGGGAGTAAGATGAAATTGGGAAATGAGCATCGAACAGCAGTGAAGGCATTAACAATTGCAGAGCCTTTTGTTTTTATAGAACAAGTGGTCAAAATATTAAATGTACATCCACTGAGAGGGAGAGAGGATGGGCTGCAAACAACCAGGATTTAATTACTGCTGGAAGTAAGCCAGGGATAAAGATTTGGGTTACAAACCACTCCAGCTAAAAGGTACATTATTACGATGACAGAGTTACTCCCACAAATCCACCCACCCTGACATTCGACTCAAAGCTGTTTATGAAAGGTGATTCCACAATTGTGACACACGAGAGTAGAGCAGAGGCTCACCAGCCCTCGAGCTCAGCAGCTCCTGATTTGGCTAACGCATCATGGGGGAATGGATGTGCAGGAAACACAGAGTGGCTCCTTCCTCAGCTGCCTGGCCAGGCAGAACTCACTCAGGTCAAGGTTTCCCTCCAGAATGAGCTCTGAATGATACACACGTGAATGAAATAGGATTCATAGAATCATAGAAACATGGAATGGTGGGGGGGAAGGGACCTCTGGAGATCATCAAGTCCAACCCCCCTGCCAGAGCAGGGTCACCCAGGGCAGCCCACACAGGAAC
>JANHFX010023778.1:0-34736 GCA_027560015.1 Chloroceryle amazona
ATGAGCAGTTTTTTCACCGTCTGCTCACGGTAACCTGCTCCAAAGCACCCGATTGCCCGAGCACCCGTTAGCCAAAATCTGGCGGGGCCGAGAAGTTCCCCAGGTAGATGATGGATGTAGGTGAAGAAAGACTCTGATCCGTTTTCTTCCCCATTCAAGAGGCAGGAAAGGGGATAAATTCACAGTAACACACACAAGCTGCAGCCCAGATGTGTCTTCCTTTTCCTTTCAGGCCAACTGGTAAAACTGCCAGCCTCAGTTTCCTACTGATATGTGGCCAGTCCTTTGCCTGAACTGTTTGTTATGACAGGGATCCAGCAGATTGTCCCACGTGGGAATGGAGCCTTGTGAAAAGAAGCCCTTTAGCTTAATGCCATCCTTCCAAAGAAAGGAGATACATACATCCTCTGCCCGTTTGCACTCTTCTGGTGATGGAATGTTTTACTCCAGAGAGTGGAGGTCAAGGAGGATGGCACTGCTCAGCCCTGGAAGCCTTAAACATACACACAAGTATTTCTGCTAAAGAGCACAGCACACACGGTCACAGTAATTCATCTCTACCAGTCTAACAAACTCTCAATCGTTATGCCCATTATTTTTAAGGTTTGGGTGCCAATGCTGAGCACAGAGTCTGATCTGAGAGCCACAGGCCAAAAGAACACCAGGCAATACTCATATATGTGGTAAGTGGGTAGTTAGACAGATAAAAACCTAGATAGATTGCTCACTCAATCTATAGATCAGACATTAGATGGCATCTTCTAGATCATTCATTAATCACTATTGCAGCCTCAGAAGTGATGCATTAAAAAGGAACTATTTTATGGATACTTTTATTTATGTTTTTGAGACAGTGATTGAGGCTTTCGAATAAACAGCACCATTCAACTCCTTAAAAGCAGTTGTATTCTTGTATTTGGCAAAGGGGGCAGAATTTCTGCTTTTTTAAAACTTTCCTGTTCATTTTCCTTGCCCACAGGTGAAAAAGTGTGTCAACAACAGAAAGGATCAAAAAACATTTTTCTTCATAATTTATCTTTTCCCTTGGAAAAGGGTTTTGCCTTGTTTTATCTGAAATGTGAGAGAAGGCTTGTGTTCCTTTTTTTTTTTTTTTAATGGAGAATGGATGAGAAGAAAGTAAATGAGATGGCTGTTTGCTTTTACTGTGTTACGTTTTCTTTTTTTATTTCGTGGAAGAAGAAAAATGGTGATAGAACATTTCTTCCCACACACTCTATTTTGAGTTCTGTGCCCTTTTCTTTGAGAAGAAGGGGTTTAGAGAGCACAGAACTGGGATAAATCCCCTCCAAAAATCCTTTTCTCTTTTTTTTCCCAGAATATTTCTTCCTGTGAGAAAGACAGATGTAAGATAGCAAATAGCATGAAAAGTGTTTGCCTTTAAAAAGTGGTACAAGGAATTACAGTAGTTTTGTTCTTAGATTTTCCAATAACTTTCCCCTTCCCTGCTGTTTTGTGGAAGTTGCTTCACTTTTCTAGTCAAAATTTACAAAGTGAAATTTTCTTTCGGGGTTTCAACAGAAGCAAAAAAAAAAATTAAAATAAAGTGAGAAAATTGGCAGGAAAAAAAAAATCCTGACAACTGGCTTCCCATAGTTACATGAAGTGGAAAATGGAGCCATTGCTGGTGCTGCTGTCTCTTGCTCAACTGGCACCTGATCTGGATGAGTAAATTCACCTAATCAGTGTGTAGGGTGTAAATTGTGTGAGATCCCATACTCGCTCTTTCTGTAATTAGGAACTCAACTGGGCTGTGCTCATTAGTTAAAGCCTCTGTTCCAGGACTGTTGAGGTCAGCCCTGGATATGTGGCCACCCTACACAAAAACAAGTAAGAAAATGTACCACCTTCACAGGAATATATAAAGATCAGGGAAAGGGAGAAACCAACCAGGAATTAATGGTTTCACATCACTGTGGTCAGAGATATGACAAAGTGTTAAGTGCAGATTAAAGCTCTTTGTGCTAAAAAGCTGTCTTATATTTTTAGGAGATGAAACTTTTTCAGCCTGCTGCAACATTCACAACTAAGGGAACAACAGATTGTGAATATTTGAAGATTAAGCTACTTTTGCTGGTGGATTTCTGTGATACCTCCTTAAGCAGTTTTCAAGGTGGGTGATTGTCTTGTTCTGCATTACAGCTCTGTGGACTGGGCATACCCTCGTAAATCCTTGACAGAAAAGTTTGATGGGTAATTATTGCTGGAAATACCTGTTTTTAAATATACTCCATTAACTGTTGGCAGAACTTGCATTATGGCCTTCAGCAGTTTTGGTGGCTTTATCAAAACCTGTTGGAAAACTTGAATGTTTGGCAGTGACCTCTCAGTCTGTGCTGGCCTGGGACTGTCCTCTTTGCAGAGCACAAACGGTGTAGCTTCCCGTTGGACCTGCACTCCCCTGGACTCACCTTCTTGTCGTTCCTGGGAAAGCATCCTGGGAAGCTGTATAGTCAGTGGTGTGTTGTCTTGGGCATGTTTAGTGAGTTGGTAGGATGTCTCCCTGATCCTTGCTTATCCAGTTGCTATTAATCCCCTATAATTGCAGGCATATAAGTCAAGAAGATCCCCTGGGCTTCTGTTATAGTCAGTAGAGGAAGATCCCCCCTTAAGGTAATCCAGTTCTTAAGTATGGAGCAGTGCATCTTCAGAGGTTGGTTTGGCTCTCTCAGGTGGCTTAGATAAGGTGGAATCTGATCACCATCTCTTCCTTCTTCCCCAGTAAGAAATGCCAGTGAAGGCTCCATTGCTTCTGGGTCACGCAACAGTGAGTGCCAGTTGCTGAAGAAATTTGGGAAGTAGAAATTCGAGACAAGGAAGAACAAATATCTGATCAGTCCTTCCAGTGCTAAAGAAAGGCAGGTAGGGCAATGCTGACCTGCTGCAGTGACCATATCCTGGCAGGCAGTGCTTGCTGAGTTAACAGCAGCTCATATCTCCTCTAGTGCTAGCCAAGAAGTGCAGCTGGTGGCCCACCTTCCCTTTCTGCAGATGCTCTATGCCTGGTCACTCCAGGGCAACCCCATGCTTCACTCCCTGCAGAAGGCTTCTCCAGAACCTCGTGGTTGTGCTATTGTCTTCTGTAAAATGAGTGTTGTCTTCCTCCTTCACCAAAAGGTCAGAGTTCTTTATCTCCATAGCATTTCCTCAGGAGTGGCACAGGACAGAAACACACACTGCTGCGCAGCACGGGGTTGTGGGAAACCCAAAGTGGAAGTTACATTTTCATGCAGTTTGAGTACATCTAACTCAGCACTGCTGCCATCTTTCCTACCTGTGCTAACTCTCTAGAGAGCAGGTTTGGGGCTAAACCAATAGAAAAGTAATGTTCTTTTTTTCCTAAGCTTAGTCTGGGAGTAGTGGGAATGTGTAGCAGGATGCCACAGCAGTTCCTTGGTCAGTCAAAGTACAGCCCCAGCAACAGATACAGAGCTCGGGGCCTGTGCATCCACCCACACCAGGATGTTCCTTAATGGCATTTCCTCCTGTGGGCTGACCAGGATGTACTTTGACACCCTTCTGCACTCAGCTGTATTGCTCCAGTACATTGTTTGTATTTACTAACCAGACAGGGCTTAGAAATACTCTTGCAAATTGGATTGAACTGAAAATGCTCTTCACTTGATGCTGGTTTCAAAAGAAAACCAGTCTCCACAGGGAGGCAGCAGAATACTTTTCAATTTGTTTGCAAGCTTAAACTGGCTTCTGCTTTTCTTTTAAATAGCACTTTTACCCAGTATATATGTTTGGATAAGAAGTTTATGAATTTTAAGTTCAGATGAAAATTCTTTTTTTTTTATTGCCAAGATAAAGCTTGCCAAGATCAACATTCCCCTTATTTCCCTCTGAGCTGCCATTGAAATGATTTACAAGCTATATAAGAACTGATTTTGAAAGAAATATGCATTTAATTAGAAACTAAAAATCACAGTGTCCCATTTGAGACAGTAGAGTTAAAGTGCTGTCAGTGTTTCCATTATTTTCAGGGATTTATCACCTCAGGAGAAGGAAGCATTCTACTCTGCTGAAACTTGGAATTTTAGGCCTCAATACTATAAATATAAAATAGGTAGGGAACAATAATACTATAAAGTCCAGCATTTCCAAACCAGGCATTCAAATATCATGGAGCAGACAGCCATCTGACACCCAAAATTATGTGATTGGCTTAAAAATCATTACATTTTTTAACTAATAATCATAAAGTTCTTATTGTTTGTCTTTCGACTTGTGGGACTTTACAATCCATATTTTCAGAATGTTTCTTTGCAACCACAGGGGCTGAACACTTACCTCTTTTTGCTGGTTCTTTTTTTTCTAAATGGAAGTGGAGATTTTTCGCATGCTTATATGACCCCAAAAGCTGGATCTGGAAAAGAAAATTGCAAATATTGAATGATATGTGTAACTTTTCGCTAGGAAAAGTTAAAAATGCTTTAAATAAAGCAGAATGGACAAGCCAGGAAGATTTTAAGATATTTGCTTCAGTCAGAAGCAGTTAAATTTAAATGTAACCTTCAAAGATAAGACAGGTTTTCACTTTGGTGTTGGTTGGTTTGTTTGGGTTTTTGTGTTTGTTTTAATGCAAGTGAATTCATAACTTCTAATGTTAGCTTTATCTACAGAAGAGGTATCTCATTGCTAGGGAGCAGCATATATTGCTTTCGTACTGTTCTGAAATCGGTATCAGTCTGCCTCTGAAGTTCACAGGAGAAATTCCAAGTAAGCTTTTTCGGCTCCGGGTATTTGCAAAAATAACTCCTCTCACTCAAGGAGTCCATTAATTGAGCCACTGTGGAAAATCCTACATTCCTGGTAAGACTGGTTTTAGACTATTCTCACACGTTCACTGACATAACATCTAGTCTTCTGGAGATATGAAAGACAGCTCTTGCTCTCTTCATGGTCATGTCCATCCAACACAGTGCTGGATTTCCTGTGTACAACTCCCATCTACTTGGGAAAGACAAGGAGGAATATTTTTATGTCCCTCATAAAATGCTGTTGAAAGTAGAAGCGTTAAAAATTATAGTGCATTTTTATCATAGGCGGAGATTTTCTTTATGTGCTTTTCAACACTACAATTCCAAAATTGATCTCTATGAAAAGCTTTCGAATCTCTTTTTCTTAGGGAGCATTCAACCACAATGCTTGTCAGGGCCCTGAGAACACTAATAGGTATGGTGTCTCCAGGGTGGGCCTTAAGGGCCCTGACTGGCCTCGCCTGGAGTCCCAACCACACCCTCTGTCCATTTAGTCTGGGTCTTCAGCCCTAGCCTCAGCTGTGCTTCTGAGTTGCCTATCTGTAGTGCTCTTCCTGGGGTGTTTGGATGTCCTATCTTGACCTTGGACCTGCCTTGTTACCTTGTCTGATGCTTGCTGAGGAGGATCTGTTGCTGTCACCACTGCAAGCTTTGCTTTTCTGTCTGGTGCTGGGGGACTGTGTCTGGTTGGTGTTGGAGTTGGTGTCATCATGCCAAACCCTCCCGTTGTCCCAAATGATAATTAAAATGGTATGATGATTAAAGGACAAATACACATCAGAGCTGCTGTGCCAGGACCATTGTGTTTCAGCAGTAACAGGGAGTAAAGAACCTGACAAAAGGGCATCATTGAAGTTTTTCGCAACATCTTCTGTTAAATGTGAGATTCAAAGGCTCTGATTTGGGCTCGAGAAATGACAATTCATCTGCCTTTAGCTGATCTATTTTTCACATCACTGCTGCAAAGTTTCTGTTCTCTGCCCTCCCTTTCGCTTCAGATGTAACCACATTTTGGTGGCAGATGAAGTGATTCCTATATATAGCATGCAAAACACTTTAGGATCCTTCCAGTGAAGTAAGTCCTGGATACAGGTCAAATATTTATTTAGTGGAGCACTTTATAGTAGGCATCACGGTCGAGAGCACAGCCTTGGAGAACTTTCTGGCTTCAAGCTCAAAGTTGAACCTGCTGTGTGTGGCTTGAACAGAATGTTTGCGTAGCAGACATGCTGAGAAGGAAAAAAAAACAATTTTGTCTGCATCTTTGTTATGACAATGAGCTCCTCACCCTGGATTAATTGCAGTTTCCAACCAAGCTGACAGTTCTCCCCATTTCCATCGTAAAGGAAATACCAAAGAGCAGGCTCAGAGGAGGCCTTTCCAGGAATTTAGGATTTGCTATACCTATCAGGTCAGATATCCTGTTCCTAGCAGCTGTCAGGACATGATGCTTCAAAGGAAGTTGGATAAGTTTACCTAGCTGCAGCATGACTAACTAAGAACTGAAGTAAGCATCGCTTTAGGTGGTGCAGGACTCAGCTTTCTGCCCGGAACATGAGATCTGATTACCCCTGGCTTAGTGAGTTGTACAGCTGTAATGTTAGTAGCAATCGTACCCAGGCTTCTGCAGCTTTGCCAGCTCTTTTCATTGTCCTTTTCCATTACCTGTTCATCATCTGCTATGTTTTCCCAAAGGTTTTACAGCCAAAGTAGGATACAGCTCAATGGAGAGGCACCATGTAATTTTGTGTGATCAGTTCTGTGATTATTCTGCAATGTATTCTCTGCTGGGTCCTGATTTTCAAACAGATGGGAGGTGGGCAGAGAGCTGAAAGGCTTAGGACCACTCAGCTTCAGCTGCTTTCCTGCCCACTAAATTGCAAGATCAGGCCTTCTTTAGCACTTCTGATAAGTACCATATGCTAGAGAAACCACCAGTCCTTTTGCCATTCATTCAAGTGTGTGTTGCCGTCAGAGGCCAGACGTCTTACCTTGTCCTTTACTGAATGTGGCACTGAGGCTGCACAACACCAGATATTTTATTCCACCTATCCTTCTGATGTGCCTCATCTTCTGAAATCTTCTAGTATTAACTAAATTTGTCACCCAGAGCAAATGGATTTGAGGTTTTTTAAAGTCTCCCAAAGTCAAGAAGTCACTTCTTATCTGCCTTTCCCTCCTTGGAAATCATAGTCTTACATGGTGTGCTAGTGTGACTTCCTTGCATCTAGGAATGGCTTGACTTGGAAGTAGGTTGGTAATTTAATGACACTTATCTCTAATTATCTCTGCAGGAAAAGGGCTCTTGAAAATGTTAAGTAGACAAAATAGAGAAGCAGTAACTTATTTCACACCTTCCTAAACTTGTATGCCTTTTTTTTTTCTTTTCTGAAGTGTTAAGCACAGTAGAAGAAAAAAGTTTATTTTGAATTTTTTGGGGAAAGGTATTAAACAAATAAAAAAAAGATTAAACAGTCTTTACTGTTATAAGCCATTTAATTTTCAGATGGAACATCCCTTCTCTAAGTCTCTGGAGATACTATATCTTCTAGCACAGGAAAATCAATAGATACAAAGGCTCCAGTTCAGTTTCCCCTGGATATGATCAAGTACATTCAAATACGAAGTCATAAATGGGCTAATTTACACATCTGCAAAACTGGCATTAGCATTTACTAACTCCCTGTAGTGTCACAAGGTTTAATTAACAGTTGTAAAGCACTCCTCTGCATGAAAGGTATGACTTTTTACATGCGAGATTACACAGCTTCTGCTGTATTCGTAACAGTCGTCTACACGACGGCTTTGTAGAGTCACTGCTGTGCTCTGCTGCTTTCTGCTAGCCTGCCTTGTTTCTAAGTTTGATACTGGTGCTAACTTTTGGAGATGGACACCAATCCTAAACTTGTATGAAGCTGAAAAACACGTCTTAATTAATTATTCAAGGAAATTTCCTTGCATTTTAATACCTGTAACTTAAACTGTGTCAAATTAATATAAAGTGTGCTACGTTATTCACAAGAACAGTGCTTTTGAAGTAGCTATGGAATTAATGACATCTTAACGCTGTACAACCTCAATGAGACGACACAGTGAAGTAGTAAAACCTCTTCTCACTGCAGTATCCCTAGGACAGTAGACCAGATTCTGGCTGCCGGACGGAGGTTGCATGCACGGACACATCTACAGATCACCTTAAGAAGCTGGCTGAAGTGACAATGCCAAATATTTTTTCAGTTCTTATCTGAAGATCAGAAGATATCTTCTTATTCTCCATTTCTACCGTTAGCTGAATATGGTTTCCTATGTTACACCCTTGAGACTGCCTTAAGACTGCCAGAGTGTTTCAATGAGATCACCAGTCCTAATTAAATATCATGATGAGAAGATCTTACTGGGGTACAAAGGACTTTTTTTTTTTTTAGCTCCCTGCCCTCTCTCAATGTGTCTCCTGTTGATTTGGCTTAATAACTGCCCTTTTTCGGTGAGTGAAAGGGAAAGAGATGAGAGTGAACACATGGCCTTAATTTAAGCAGAGAAAATCTGCAGCCTGGTCAAGTACTTACTGGTTTTGGCCTTTGCCTTTTGGAGTGTTCCCCATCGCTTACTATTGTTCACTTGTTCCAAAAACAGCACCACTTTTTCCTACTTTTTGTTCAAAGACTAAAGAGAGACAGATACAAAATGTGATCACCTTGGTCATCCTGGAAATGTCCTATCCCCAACTCACATGGAGCTATTGTATCCTTTCTGAAACCAGGAAGTCACCACAGCTCTGCAGCTGAACCTCAGATAATCCACTGCAGGCTACCTACTCCAAACAGATTCAGTGGTCTCCTGAGGCTGACACAGAGCTGTCAAATGCTGGCAGAACAAGAAACCACCAGGTAGTTTTTTGCATATTATTCTACAATTCTATCAGATACATCAATATTATGTTCAGATCAAGCCAGGGTATCCTGGCCCTATGCAACTAGAGAGAATTACTGTATTTGTAGAAGGACATGAGTTCTGGCCACGCCAATTAACCCAAAGTTGCATTATACATTCTTTATTGCTCTATTGATCTCAGATATCTGGGACTGCAAATTACAGCCATCTCTGCTTTAATGATTTTTATTTGTATTGGCAGCATAAAGATCAGGACTGTAGGGGCACATCTGTCTGAAGTGTTTGCTTTTTCCTTGCCTTTCCTTAGGACACCCAATTTATGTTCAATTGTGTTTATAACCCAGCAATTCTCTGGCAAGTTATGCAAACCAGAAATGATCCTGACTCGATCCAGCTGGTAATATGCATTTTTGATGACTCATTTAATCACTTTTTAAAACAAGAATGATGTTTGAGATGCACTTTCTTTAACCAGTGCATCTTGTCTGGATAGCCATAAAGCATTCTTGAAAATAATTATCACCCCCGTGTCAGTGTTGGAGCAGGAAGCAATGCAGTACCAGTGCTAGTGAAGCACAGAAAAGTGCAGAACAGTCTTTGGAGCTCTGATTACTGAGCAATAACTCATCCCACAGCAGGTCAGCAGCAAACTGCAATCACCATCTTGCTATTATTCTGCCTTTTTTTTTTTTTTTCCCCCTCCTATGAGATTTGCAGAAAAAACAAAACAAAAAAAACCTCTGCACAAACCTTGTGTGAGCTACATGTGACAGAAGAAGCATTCAAAGAGAGGGAAAAATCTCATCATTGGTGCCTTTAATCACTGTATCCTGAAAGGTGGTGAAGTGCTTTAGGATGTGAATTGAAATAACATATAGTACCAGGAAGCGTGCACAAAAGAAAAGGACAAACAGAGAAGTGTCACTGCTCTTATAAGTGGAAGAGTATGTCTAAAGGGCTGCAGTTCCTGTAGGACAAAACCTTTGAATCACCCTCTACAGTTGCTTAGCCCCTCTCAGCACTGCAATCCCTCTGGTGGGGGGCAGTTGCTCCTGTAGGTCTTTGCTCGTGGCTTCCTGTTAAGAAGGCAGTAGTGTTGGAGCTCTTGCCAGCCTCCTTCCACTGAGCGAGGAGATCCCAGGGACAGAAGCATTGAAACATCAGTAAGGCACCCAGTAAACTCGATTTTCTTTCCATGGAAGCAGCTAGAAGCCATCCCAAGTGGAATAGCCCTCATCTGTTAAGGGTGCTGCCCAGGAGACCTGCAGTCCCTTGGTAGGAAGGAGATGAGTCCTGCAGCCATGCAGTGTCCTGCTTCACCTCCACAGGAAAGAGCTGAGGTTCAGCCTTGGTGCTGCCATGGTGGCCTGGCTTAGATTTGTTCAAATAATCCATTTGTACAGCTGGTGTGGAGGAGAATGGAAGAGGGAAAGTAACTGTAGACATTTTAAAGCAAGGAATGAAAAACTGACTTAATAAACAGACTCGTAACAAAATTTTGTAATATATCCAGAGGGTCTCTATGCCTCCTTTGTGCTGCCACCCACAAAGTTTTTGGGGACTGCTGTGTTTGTAGCTGTGTGACACAATGTGCAGACCAAATGGAAGATGTGTGATTCCCCTGAAATCTGTTGTTTTGTGTCTTTAAATGACATCAGTTGTTTGACATTAAGACCACGTTTGTACTTTGTGATTTTTTTTTCCTGTTGGCATTTCAAGAATTGAATGGTATTTCTGTATAAAAGCAAATCCATCCATCCAACCTCTGTCAGGAGCACACATCACTTCTAGGGAAGTAAAACAGTCAGTATCATTCTTTCTCAGCTTTGTTCTTCAATCAGTTATTATTTAATCTTTATTCAACGTATCCCTTTTACCTGAGATGCCAAATAGCTCTGATGTTGCACTTTGCAGGCTCTGTACTTTCTTTATTAATACTGATTCGGTTTTCATTTTCACTGGGGAAGCAAGAGGCCAATTTGCAAACAAATAGCCCATGAAAAGAATGTGAAAGCACTGCATGACACAAAACCAGGCAAGTGGTTGTCTGTAGTCACTGGTCTGTACATTGCCTGCTAGTCATATGAGGTTGACAGTTCACGGACAAGCTGCAGCCCACTGACTGCCTTGACAAGATGTATTTCTCCATTGCCTTGAACAGATGAGAGGAGTATCCTCTCTTTATGCTTGTGTTAGATACTAAGCTCTTGACCTTTTATTGGCTGCGCACCATGATTCCTTTCTTACTATTAGTGAGATTTTTACAGGCAGTGGGTGTTGACTAAGACCTGTGTCACTGACTTTTGATGTCCAGACAGAGGAGGCATTCCATCAATGGAAACATCAGGTTGGCTTATACCCATTGGTCTAGGAAGACAGGTAAGGTCATAAATATTAGTTTGATGGTTCAGCATTTTGTGATAGTTCATCCCTGCAGCCAGCCACTACACAGGGAGCTGCAGCGTGTGTAGAGTGACATGTACCTGCAGGCCATCGGCTTCTCTGGTGATGTACTTTATAAGGTAGCTAACATGCTTCCATTCTGGACAGAGGTGTCAATGTGTGTCAATAGTGGTCTATCTGGAAAAAAAAAAATACATATACACACTGTGAATTGAAGGTTTTAAGGTGTGATTTTGTAATAATGCAGTCACAACAGGAGTCGCATCCTATACTGCAAGGAGAACCCAGCATGGAATGGTAGAGCAGTCCTGACCACTCTTCTTTCAAGTGCCGCTACTCAATTCTCATGTATCATTTATACTAAAGTGTTTATGTCTGTGGGTTTGAGATGAAAAGTTTAGTCAGACACTGAATGTCTCATTCAATAAAATGTTACTGAGTGCTTTAATTATACTGAGAGAGTAATTCTATTGTACTGGCACCAAAAAATTCAGCAAATGTCAAGCAAGCTGCAAATGAGGCAATTCCAGACTGGACTTTTATCGAATTAAATGGATTATTTCCGTGGTGCCTTCGAAGTCTTCAAAGATGTCTGGAATCTCGTACCAATTTCTCTAAGTCTGCTGAAACCAGATTATTAAATGGCTCATTTTCTATAATATCAGTCTGGATTTTTCTCATCAGGCCCCTGATTATTATAAATTGCATGGTATGATATTTCAGAAGATTAATATTCCATCTGCCCTGCATGCTGCCAGGAGATCAAAACGATTGGCTGCTCCAGCTCAAACTTAATCTACATGACAGGCTAACCACTGTAAACACCCTATGTGTTCTCAGTGGGCTTGTCTACATGGGTGGTTTTTGCCTGGTAGAAAGCTGACTGTATCAGTATGAAGAGATCTGTGCTGTACGTCATTGACAGAATGCTCTGGAGCTTTTAATTCTGTTGAGATCAGTAGCACTGTCACAGTGGAATAAATGTTGATGACTATCAAGTTAATCTTGCCTGTGCTACCATGTTTTGTTAGCTTCCTGTATTTCTTTGTGCCTAGTCCCATGTGTCTGCCCTGAAGATTCTCACTTAGTTCTGGCCATCTGCTGCTGCACATTGATAAATGAGAAAAAAGGAGCTACTCCACTAGCTTTAGTGCAAAGGTGTGTGGGACACCTACCTGCAAACCTGAATATGTTGGGTTTAAAAAAAAGAAAGTAAAATCCTGTCTGGTAGCCAACAGTTTGTTTGGATATGGTTTATGCATGTTGATTAATGTGACACATTACGGCAAAGAATCTTGCTGTGATGGGAATCTCTTTGCACAGTAACATTCACATTAGTGTATTATACGTGGAATGGTTTTCTCTTTTCACACTAGTTTCAGTATGAAGGCTAGTGGAATGAGGATAGCAACAATAAAACCTGTATTTGTAACACAGAGAAGAGTAAAATTCAGCTCTCCATTCTTCATCAGTGCTGGCCAAGCTGTGACCTGTAAGGATTGTGCTTCCCTGCCTAGGCAAGTGTCATGTAATTAATATTGTAGTTCTTCCTGCACAGGAGCTATTGACTGACCTCAGCTCCTGACAGTGGGAGCAAAGGCTGCCTAAGCTGGTGTTTACAGGAACCCCCCATCTACCACACAGTGCATGAGAGGACTAAAGGAAAGCCACTGTCATCCTTTGTATCAGAACTTGTATAAGGGCTTGTTCTTGTCATGCTCTGAAGTATGAGGCATATGTCTGCCAGCTGTGGGGTTAGGAGGCAGATATGAAAACTGTCCAGCCTTCTGGTATAATACCATCCTCATTCCTTCTTTTCAGTATCCTCTCCCAGCACCACAGTCTCTATCATCCGGTTCACACGCAGTTGCAACTACAGAGAATAAGGGCAAATTATGTTGCCTCACCAGCAATGAGTAACTATTATGTGGCAGTTTATACTTTTAAATTATCTGTGGTAAGGCTGAGCTTCACCTTACAGAGAAAGGTGATTCTGGTCATCTTTTACACTCAGAACTAATCTGGGCTGTAGGTATTTGAATGTAGTTGTGACAAAACAGTGCTGTTTACTTAAAAGAGTGGCTTTTGGTGGTTCTTCCTCTATATTTTTACACCTGTAGCCTTTGCTGACCAGCTGTGTTCCTGTACTTCTAGTCACCATTGATGCCCAAAAGGACAAGAAAAACATGCTGAGAAATGAAATTGTAAATGCTTTCATGATGCTTACTTGTACATCTATTCACTTCTTACTGATCAGTGTCAGCATGTTCAATTAACCTCTTGGTACAACCCTACTGTAATACTATAAACAAGGAATGAATTTGCCATAGTGTATCTAAGTGGTTACTGAAATCATGGTAGGTAGGGTGGATAACCTGTGTTTAACACTGCCCTGAATCTAAACTTTCCCCAGCTCAAGAAGTTTTAATTGCCAATGCACACTCTTTAGAAGCCCTTTCTTGACTCTTTTTTTGGTCCCTGCTATTAACAACCACATTTAAACTCCTAAAACACATTGAAATGACGTGTGAACAAAACCATATCATTTATTATTTTTGTGTAGTAAAAGGCCAACCAAAACTGGACCTGCTGAGTTTCCTACAGACATGTGTGAAATAATCATCACCCTGAAGATTGTGCCACAAGGCAGCATAAACATCTCGGAATGCAAACCCATGCCAACCCAGCTTCTAAACCAGGGATGCTCCTTTCCAGCCAGGTCAGAACCTGTGCTGCATCTACTTATTCTCACCAGATAGATATAATCCAATATGCAAAGCAAGCATACAGTGAAGTAAAGATTATGCAATGTGCAAGGTCTGTGACAAAGCACAGGATATCAGGGGGCTTGTGACAAATGCCTGCATGGCAGATCTCATGCTGTCTCTGATGTTTGATTCCATTCTCTCTGATTATTCAGTTTTCTGCATTTTTGGATGGCAGATCTATTCTCTTTCCTGCTAAGAAGAGAATCTATTGTCCTCCAGATATTTTTGCAGATAGAAGGATTTTACAAAAGCACTTTACAAACTGTGGCTGAAGTTGTGACTCTGCCCTTGATGGCAGTTGAACAGACAGCGAGAGATGGGGGACAGGGGGAAAGCAATATACACTCACCCTGGATGTTGAGTGTCTTGAGTTTGGTGGGGTGTTGTTTTGTTGTTGTTGTTTGTTGTGGTGGTTTTCTTTTTGTTCGGTTGGTTGGGGGGTTTTTTTCTTGTTGTTTGGTTTTGGTTCTGGTTTGTTTTTTTTTTTCCCGTGGAGAATGTCAGTACCCAGCAAGTGACTGAATACCATTGAACACCCACTTTTTTAGACATTGTCTTAAAAGATTTCAGTTTTTCAGTTAAAAATAGGAAATGATCCCAGCAAACAGATCATTCCTATAAGAATTTTCATATTGCTGAAAACCTCATCTTCAACCATATGAAAAACTACATTTTTCATCCAACACCTGCTGCCCAGATGTTTTCTGTAGCATGTTCCAGACAGAACCAGGATGCATCAATATCTCTCCTTCATGGAGACATTGTTTGAATACAATCGTAGTAGCCATTTAATGCTAATTGTGCTTACTTGCACTATCAGAATTGTTACTAAGGGGTTTGGCCCTGCCCCTCGGCCCCCTAAAGCTGTTGTGTGGAGTTCAGGCAGACCTGCTGTAGGTGTTGAAGTACTAGTGAGTGCTGTTTAGAAAGCTAACTTGTTTCTTGTGCTTCCTAAAGTATTTCCAGTTGAACTAAAAAATAGAAACAGCTTTGCTTTTCTTTCTCTTCTGTTGTTTGTATATGAAGGATCAGGGTTTCTGCTGGTGAAGGCTGACTTTAGTTGAGCTGTATCAGGCTGTCAGGGTTACTTCTAAGGTCTGGTCCTCTATTTTTCAGTAGTGTTAGCTCGGCCCACCCAGATAGGGTAGAGACTGATCACTACTTTTGACTTTGAGAGCTTAGGGCATGTTCCTAGTCTTAGACTTCAGTCTAGCGTTCTTCTCCATGACCAGGATTTGGAGCCTGAGACCTTCTAAACTATCACACAAATGTCTTGTGTCCTACAAAGGCTTTGAGAACTCTAAACTGGTGTTGAACTTCTAATTGAATTGAACTGGAAAAACAGGGCAAAAAACACAGGTTCTTACCATAGAAATTTTATTTCAGAAGCACCTATCTGCACAGACTTTGGAAAACAAGTGGAGATCAGCTCCACTGATCCAAATTTACCACTTCTGTAAGTAAAGTGTTATTGTAATTTTAGGAGAAGTCCCCTTATACTTTCTGTCTACCAGTGGTTGATCACACCACAGGAGTGATTGCTTCCATGTAATTCTCATCTCTTTTCCGCTCCTGGAGTCATCATACTTTAGCTGTGGTCTCTTGCACAGAACATATCCAGGTGTATAGTGAAGGGCTACGATCTGAGATGTGCAGAGATGATGTCCCCAGCACCTCTCTCTGAGGTTTTCATTGTGATGGTCCTTCAGTGGGCCAGCTCACTAATTTTACTGGGCTGAGCATAGACTGTGGACCTTACCCTTGTCACTGTTGTACATCTCCCTTGCTTTTCAGACACTGAATTAGAAAGCTGCAATAATATAATAATAATTAATAATAATACCTTAGGGACAGAGAGGTACCAATTTGGAGCAGCAAGATACCCAGTTCAGGTCACTCTGCATCACCAGCCTAAGTGGCAAGCATCACTTCTTGAAGCAGGGTAGATTTGGCTGCTAAATGATGAGGATTATTCTTAGAACTTAATTGTAAAAGTCACTCTGAAGAAAGATCCTAGATATTCCCATTGAATGATGCTGGATATTTTTGAAGGCATGATGGTCTGAATTACTCTTCACACCACCACCTAGCGTTATTATCGTGGCCTTGAAGATGAAACCCTCTGTTCTCTGAGTATCTAGTCACAGTGAGCATCCAGAGTGAAAACTGCCCTATTCATTTCAGAAAGGTAACAACCGCTCTCCAGAACCCAGTTTTCTACCAGATACTTGGACAGCCAAGACAGGGGTAGTTTTTGTGACTCTAAGAGTCCCACTGAAAGGTGCCTTATCCAGTGGAAATGAAGATGAAATCTGGTCATAATGAAAACCACCCATTCTATTAGAGAAAAATATTTCACACTGAGTGAAAATATCTAAACTAACTTTTACACTATTTCTTTCTAAAATATTTGAAAGAATGGACAGTGAGATTCAGTTCTTTACCTAAGCAGATTTGTTCCGCAGTAGCTGTTAACATGACACAATTGCAGAGAAAGAACACATTCTGAAAAGTAATCAGCTTTCAGATCTGAATACATGGTAGTGGCTTGCTTCACTTTTACAGAATAGCATCTTTTATCTGAATAGTTCAAAGCATTCCTCAAATAATTTATTACATCTCACCACCCCATCTCTGAGGCTTTTAAATAGTATTTTCCTCATTGCAGAAGATGGAAAAATGGAGAAATCAGAAAAATTAAGTTACTTTCCTAAGACCACACATTGAGCCAGAATCAGGGTAAAGAGTAGAAGTCTAAAGTGATAACTTCTGCTCTGCTATTCCCAGTGCTGGATTATGTAGGTTGCCTGTGACGTTCCACCCAGTGAGAGGTAATAGCTTTCCAAGGATCTGCTATAATTCAACCTGGAAGTTACTGGGACAGATGTGTTAATTATTGGGTGAAATTCTGTGACCTAGCTATTCAAAGGGTCAGACTAGATGGTCAGAAGGGTCTTGTCTAGTCTTAAAATATAAGAGGCATTACCACCATACAAACCTATGTGCCCTTTCTCTCCTTCCAAAAAAAAGTCAGTGATTAGTCTTGTTCCAAAGTTTGCTGTGAAACTGCATTTTTCAAATCTAAGGCACATTATGCTAGAGGCTAGCAAAAAAAGCTTCAGAAATCCTGAAAAATTGTCAGGTTGAATCAATCAAATCAATTTTTAATTTTATTTTGACAAAAACTCACACTGGGGCTGACAGCTCCTTGTAAAAACAACTTTGCTGACTGCCGTTTGAAACACGCATGCTATAAAACCTTGGGAACAGGATTTATAATAGAAACCTGGCAGTCTCCTAACTCTACCAGTATTATCACCATGTGTGACAATAATGTATTAGGACCATACTTCAGAGCTCCTTCATTAGACTCTGACATATGGAGGAGAAAGGCGAGCCTGAAAACTAGGGAGGACATAGAGTGCAGCCTCAGCTGTGCATATTTATCATCTAAATCAAGTAAAAGCTATTTATTGACTTATTGATTCTAATTCAAAATGAAAACTTAATTAAAAGTTTAGTTCATTACCACACAATTACATGGCCCTCACGACATTTCCAGGGTAGCAAAGTGCATGCTTAATCATGTGGTATATTGGGAAGGCTGGATCTTCAGTTGTTATAAATCAGACATTAGTGGTGCCATGCTAATTTACACCATCTGGGGACAGGGTCTATTAGTTTTCTATGCAGGAGACAGTTGTTATTGTTTTAAATATGGGCTCTACAATGTAATGTGTCTTTTGCTGAGCAGTAACATATGTTAACTTCCCACCAGAAGGCAAACTAGTGATGAAAAAATTTAGTCTCAGTGCCTTATATACCATATATATATATATATACACACATACACACTGGCCTCAGAAGAGAAGTGCTTACAGTGTTAGGAACTGAGTGCCAGAACGTTAATACCAGGTGCCAGAGAGCTGTTTTGCCTTGGAAATGTGCTGTAGTGACTCTGCTAGGAGAGATTCTAGCAAAGAGCAAACTTTCCTGCTGGTTGCTCTGCAGAACCACAGTACGCAGGATGCAGGCAACATCTACATAGGTGTGATGTTGAAGCTCTGACATCCCTGTGGTTCTCAGCCTCACAGGGCTTCACCTACACCTCACAGCTTGTTGTGCTTCCTCCCCTCTGCACAGCTAGTGGAGTAGTTTGTTTATCTAAATTTGGCTTTTGAGGCTGAGGTTCTTTGAATGTAACAAGAGATAGGACAAAAGGAAATGGCCTCAAGTTGCACCAGGGGAGGTTTAGGTTGGGTATCAGGAAAAATTTCTTCACAGAAAGGGTTGTAAAGCACTGTAATGGTCTGCCCAGGGAAGTGGTGGAGTCACCATCCCTGGAGGTGTTCAAAGATGTGTAGATGTGGTGATGAGGGACATGGTTTAGTGGTGACCTGGTAGTGCTGGGTTAACACTTGGACTTGATGATCTTAAAGGTCCCTTCCAACCAGAACAATTCTATGATTCTATGAATGCAGCAAATTTAGGGTTTGGCCTTGCAGAGGACCACCTGGCTATATTTGCATTCACATAACAGTCTGCCAAGGACCTAATCTTGAGCATTTTTACATATTTACAAATGGCCAGAACTTCTAGTCTGGGAATCAAATGGTGAAAGGCTTTCACATGTAGGCATGAGGCGTACTGAAGGGTAGAGCATTTGAAGGCAAGTTTGGTTGTTTATGCAGACACACGTTGTGCATCTTTAGTGGCTGAAGTTCATGCACTCAGAAAGAAGCTCAGCAAAACAACACAAAATGATACTATTCTGCATGATCCACACTAAGAGTCTGAAGTTTTTGCTTTGTCTGGTATCTTTATTCAGCTAATGCTGCCCAGCTCTGAGACTCCTAAAAAGAATTAGGGGAGACAACTTCTACATACACTTTTATTTTGGATTCTCAACATAGGACTAATGTCAAGGAACTCCAATTTTGCTGTACTTATGACCTTAGGGACTAAAAGATTTTTCAGCTTCAGTGTACCGTGCATAGACTGACTTCAACACAAGCCAGGCACCAGCAAGGAAGCAGGCACAGAAACAGTTTTCAGTCAATTCTCTGTTAGCTGTGCACCTCTGAAGGCAGCAGATGTAGGGACAACTGTGCAGACAGCAAAAATGATACCTGTTCAATCTGGAGTAAGGACAGAGGCAAATGATTGCAGAAGGGCACCAGACACAGCCAGGAAGCTGCATTCACATATCTGCCACTCAGCCAAAATGCAGCATGTTCTGCAGGAAGCACAGTGATTAACCTGACACAGGTATGTGTGTGCTCGTGTGACTGCTGGGTGGTGGCAAGAGAGCCAGATAAGCGAAACCTTAAGTGACAGAGCTTTTGAAAAGTGGTAAGCCAAGGAGTATCCGGCAGGGGAATTGATTGGGAGAACAGGCATTTTAATAGCTGCATAGTAGGTGCACCTGCTACTACTCAATGTTTGACCAAATAGTATTTTCCAGCTATTGATTGAGCACATCCTATTGCTGCTAAGGAGCTGTTTTCCCATAATGCCAGATGATGCATGTGACTGCTCTTCTCTGTTGTCTTGGACATTTCTGGAATGAGAAGGCATAGCCTAAGATGGCCTCTGCTATGCTTGATTGCAGTATCTCCAGCTGGCAAGAACCCACATTTTATCCATTACAATTAGATTAATGGTTTGTGCCTTTCTAGCACTCCGAGCTTGGAGCCATCACACTGAGTTTGTGGCCATAGCTGCATGAAACATCCCACTGTCTCAGATCCCACTTACTGTTACACTAATTGTTTTTTCCCTCCCTGCTTGTGCTTTCTCCTAGGGTCCATTTTGGTAGGTTGGGATCAAGCAGTCTTTTTGTGTGTGGCCTGTATATATTACTGGAATGGACAGAGGCATAAGTAAGGATAAAAGAGTTTGCCTTGCAGCCGTGCTCTGTGCCACAGCTTGTAAACTGCAGTGATTTTCAATTTGCTTCTTCGCTTCTGGTATGTCTGTCTGTTTTTTTCATCCAAGAAAAAAAAAAAACAAAACCAAAAACTGACAGAAGACCAAAAACAAAAGCGCACACACACACAAAAAAACCAAACAACATGTTTTTGCCTAGTTCTCTCACAGAACTTGGCATCCAAGAGAGAATTTCCCCGCCACCTTATGAATCCCACCAAAGACTGAAATAGAGCAGTTCAGGAGTAGCAGAGCTCTTTATAAAACTGCCATCAGTAGGAATGCTAACAGAGCGATGCAATCAAGCAGTTTACCACTGCTTTGTAGGCTTGCAGAAACTGGTCTGACAGGGAAGAGCTCATGCTAGATAAATTTTACATTGATTTCAGATAGTATCCTAGTAGTGAGGGTAACTGAACATCATAACAATAGATGAAGGGGGCAGCATGATTGACATGACTTGGAGTCTTTAAGAGACAGTTTGGATATCTTTCTAAAAGATATTCTTTCAAACTGGTATTGGCATGAATGGTCCCTTCTGGCCAAGGAGTCTGTCCAGAATGTATCACTCATTCAGCTCTTTCCTTCATATGTAACAGGCAGAGTAAGTCCTCAGCATGATCATCATTTGCATAAAGATAATGGTTGTAATAAAAGCCTGCGCTTCAGGGGGTTAGCTGGGTAACCACCGGGGTCAAGAAAGATTATTTTTTTTTCTCCTACTATACAATTAGCCAGATGTACTCTGGGTTAGTGTTTGCTTAGTCCTTCTGAAGCACTGGAAATTGGCCATGCTTGGAGACAGACTCCTCCCTGGTGAACCTCACGCTGGTCCAGGGCTACACTGAGACTCCAGTACTGTGGGGAAGCAATTTGCTCAGACCTCAGAGTATCTCCAGCAGCATGAGAACGTGGCTACCCGGGTGTATCTCACCAAACAATCTCGCATCCTCAGTCTCCCAGTACCTGAGTGGCTTTGGAAATGTAACAACTTACAATAAAGATTAGAGTCACTCCTTTGTTTCTAAACTTTCCTGCTTGCAACACCATTTTTGGAGCTGTAAATCCCTTTCTGTGCTCATAACATCATTCGGGGAATACAATAACAACAAGTTCCAAGACAGCAATATCTGCACTAAACAATCAGTAGTTTCTTCCAGCCTCCAACTCTGCTGCTGCATTTACATAGCCTGTATGGGCATAGCTGCCTCTACCCCCCACCCAGCCAGCTCCCAGCAGGTAGATGGATGGGCTGCGGGGCTGTAGGCCCAGGTGTACCAAGGAGAGTCTGCAGGAGCCTGGGGAGGTGAGTGGTGCCAACCACACCCTGTGTATTAACACCCAGCTGGAAATGTTTAGTCAGGCTGTCTGCAAGGTTGTGAAGCAGCCTTACTGGGAGAAGCATGTGGAACCTACCGTGCTCTGGTTGCTCTTTGGAGCTTGCTTTATTTATTTGGTATTTTATTTTTCTGAGTGGTGAGGATGGGCTGAGAAATTTAAAAGATCAGAGGTGAGGGTAACCTGCTAGTCTTGTGCCTGCTTTCAAAGTTGCTGTGCCTTTCAGACAATTAAACTATGTGTTTAGAACATGTTTGTGTCAGCTTAATTCCTACCTTGTGGGTACTAAGAGTTATCTGTATTATGTAGATGCTGTGTAGAGAAATAATAACCTCAGGGCTGAATCTAACTGTGAGTAAATAGGTAAGTATAAAGACCTATACCTGAGGATCTGCAGCAACAGATCCTCAGGCAACACAAAATAGATTTGATCATTCTTTCCTAACCTCCAGTAATTTTAACAGAGGAAGAAGCCTAATGAGACTCACCAGGAGCCGTTGCTGAGATCTGGTGGCTGTGGCAGCTGAGTGCTGCATAAAATGTGCTCATGTGCTGCAGAGTGTTTGGGTTGAGTCATTGGCCTTTTATTATGGGTCCTTTGGCAGTAAAACGTCCATCGTTGTGACAATGTAGTCACAGTGATTTAATACAAATACATTTTCTAATGCCAGACTCCTGCAGCTCAAGAATGGGTCCTGATCCAGGATTGTACCTATTTTCATTATTGTAAACAATCGTTCCTGGTGGAGCTGCTCCCAGGAATGAGTCTGCTGTTAATCTTGCCAAGTGCTGGGAAGTTTTACTTTCAAACATTTTTTTACTCAGTGTGACTTCCTGTGGCGACAGTACGTAGGCTTTGGACCATGAGCTAACTCTTCACTTTGTACACAGTAGCTTTTCTCCTCTGATTTTGTTAGGAACTTCCCCAAAGATGGGTCTTCACGCTCTTCTTAGTTGTTGAATTCAAGGCAGGGGAATAGAGGTAGTGTACGTGAATTCATAGAGCAACTCCTTGATGCAGAACAGGATTTGATTTATAGGCTTCCTTTCTTACTGCTATATAGTGGTAACAGAAGCATGCTAGAAACAGGAGTTATTTCATGTATAACCAAAAATCTGTCTTGTGTAGGGTGGGAAAGCATCGAGTTTCTTAGAACTGAGTGCTACAAGATGAATGCCTGCTCTAAGGAACTTCCTTTCAAGCCATTCTTTCAGTATTTTCACATGTTCTTATATATTTAGGCAGAGTGCTGGTTTTTCACCAGTACTCATAAGTAGGGCTGGATTTGTCACATTAGATGTTTACAAAATCTTCTTCCTTCACCCCACCATGTATATTTGCATTCTGTTTGTCATTAATAGTAGAGATGCCTCAGAATTTTCAAAATCTGAGTAAATGGTTTTTCAGAAAAAATTCTGCCAAATACTTCTAGTTTTCAACCATCTTGCAGAGTACTAGAAGTCAGTGGAATTTCTTTTCCCTAATAGGGTTCATAAAGTCCAATTGTACTTGGAATTTTGGATGTTTTTCCAGCTTCTTCTAGATTTTCCTGGATCTTGATTTTTGTGCTGTTTGAATTTTTTTTTTTCTTTGTTTTTTTACCCTTAAACGTGGTTTCTCTAGAACTTTGTCATCTTTCAGTGACTCTGGTGTGCAGGTTTTTTCCTTTCCATTTTGAAGGGAACAGATATTCCAATTGCAAGACAATTTTGTTATAACCACAGTCATTCAAATACTCACTGATTCTTGGTCCTGTCTTGCCTAGAGAAACTGTTGTCAGCAACATGCCAGTGTATGACACCAGGACAAACACTTGCTTAGCAGCAGCTAACATGACAGTTCAGGGATCATAAACTACCTTTTAAAAGCCTTACCAAAAATGGGAATTTTGTGGGGGTTATATTGACCGTTAAATATGAAGTGTTACCATTAAAACAAAATCACAGATGTTTAGCATTATAGCAGTTGCAATGCCTTTATCTCAAAATATTTTAATTAGAGTATAATCTAAAAAGATCTCACATCTTTTAAGTGTTACTATAATTTTCTTTAGTGATCAGTATTCATTTCAAAAATTTTAATCAGAGTTGCTGCTACCACTTTCTGCAAGGCTTGGATTTGTTTGTTTGCCTCGCGCTCTGACTGGTGTTTCAATCATCTGTAAACACAGGGGACATCTAGAGTTAATAAAAGGAAAACACTGAAGCTTTGATCAGGGGAAAAGCAGGAGGTGGGTTTTGAATTTCTTCTTCATGATTTTACAGTTTATTAGCACCAGGTTAAACAAGCTAATGGGTTCAAATTATAACAAAATAATTGCAATGGTTTATAGAGCCGCTATGAAATAAACTCCCCTCCCCTTTTTAACCTTTCATCTTAGTCTCATTCTTGTCTGCACTGCCCCTTTGCCCTCTTCTTCCAATTTGCCTGAAAAATAAGCAGAAAATACAGTTTACGTTACGCCTGTACACAATTCTGTTGTTTTTAATGCATCCCCAGAGGAAAGTGAATAAATAAATATACATTTTTTCAATAGGTGTTGAGAATTTGTTTAACATTGGCTAACTCCCCAATAGCTAGCAGAAGATTATACACGCAAATCTAATTTTCTTGCTAACTTAAGTCTCTCTTGGGAACCTTGGTAGCTGCCTGGAAACATTTTCCTTGAATCAGAAGTATAAGCAAAGATGTATTATGTTGCTAGAAGTATATAACGTAAAAAGTGAACTAAAAAATGGAAAAAGGTTTAGAAAGTAGGAGGAGATGGAAAAGGGAACTACTATAAAGGGAAGGGCATCTATAAAGACAGAGGGGTCTAAGCCTTTTACAATAGAGGCAGTCTGAAATAACCATGGTTTCTTCTTTGAGTCGTGAGAATAGCTATTTTCTTGTTTAAAAGCTTAAAGAGCTATTAAGTTGGGCAAATCACTGGTAAAACAGCTGGAAATGTAAATAGCAATTTAAACAGTCCATTGCCCCTCAATCCAAATGTGGAATGTGCAGATCTACTTCAAAAAAGTTCCTCTGGTTTTATTATATTGTCAATGATAAGAGGATTGAGAAGGCACCCTTTCTCCATGGGCTGAATGGAGATGGTGTGCTTTATCTGGAAAGTCCAGGTTTTTTTCCTTTTCTCATTTTTCTCCATTTTTCCTCCCCCCACCTTTTTTTTTTTTTTTTTCCTCATTTATTTATCTATCTTTTAATTTTTTTTATTTTTTTTTGCAAGTGAGCAGACGGGTCTCTAATTTTCACACCATTCTCCCTTAGAGACCTCCTTCAATTGCACCATTCTTTCATTATGTGGAACTAATGAAGTGCTCTGCAACCTTTAGGTCTCCAAAGAATCCATTGCTCTAGGAATATAGTCCTTAAATAAAACATGTTTCATTGGCTGACTTCAAAACACTATTCTTATGGGGGGAGGGAGAGAAGGGGGATAAATAATTGGCCTGGAATCACTGTGTGAAAAAAGAAAGTACATTGGACAATGCTTTTAACTTATAGTTACAGTCAAAGGATACATTCAGCAATGGCAGGTTTGGTTCTTATACCTAGTAAGTTGTCAAAATCAGAATATAATTCTTTTGAAGCCCCAACTTACAAATCTTTTTCTGACTATTGTCTTTTTGGTGCCTGTGTTCTACTGAAAACTAACAGGTTTTATGGTGTAAAAAATAATGCGATGCCAGATCAATAAGACTAATAACTCAGCAGCTGAGTTTGAAGGCTGGCTGCCTTGGGTGTCTTAAGAATAACACCTTACATTTTGCATCTTCAAAGTACCCAACAAACACGAACTCAGCCACATGGTTTGTTTACTGAGCCTGTAAAAGCACAAATCTACATTATCCATGATGGATGAGATGCCTTATTCTCCTATGCATATTTGCAGGTATGAATGCAACTTATTTTCGTTATGAACCTTGTAGAACACAGCTATTTCAAATTTGTCAAAGTCTGTCTAAGCAACGTCTAGCTTCTGGCATTTTTAATTGATTTGCCTTTCTTTTCTAAAGCTTTTAATTGGTCTGAGCCCTGTTTTCCTTCCCCTGTCTTAAAACCAGTGTCCTTACAAACAAAATGTGCTCTCTCATAATCTTTGAAAAATTTGCTCAAAGAAAGAAAGATGGAGGGGGAATGACAACAGGGAGACATAAACCCATAGTTTAACATAAGGTTGTTTGTATATGCCGAGCTTGTATCTGAACCCAGGAAAGAAATGTAAACATTTCACTTTTTATTAGTATTCATTTCCTTTAGCATTGCTTATCTTTTGCTTAATTTTATTTGATGCTTGTGGCATATTGGGTTTTGCCTTTGGTAAACTGAAATAACACTATCAGTATGATTATTGTTACAGTACTGGCATGAGAAATTTGCTGGCTTAATTTCAGTGAAAACTAGAACAAACTGTAATGTCTGTTTTTGTATGTAAAACAATTTATATTTATAGAAACAGCTGTAATCATCTATTTTTGAGTGAAAGGATTTCTTGGAGCATAACTATTCTACAAAACCAGGGACTTACCCCAAATTGCTAGTCTAAAAATAACGTATTTAAGCTCTGTTGAACAGATTAGAAAACAAAACAGTGCTTAATGAACATGGAGCTTTAGGTTTTGGGTGGCTAAGGGTAAGTTACAGTTTTTAATTAGCTCCCAGTGTGTCTTGGTAGGACAGCACACTGTGCTTTGCAATGCTAGAGACTGTGGAGCAGGAGTCAGGAATATGGACCAAGGTTTGCTAAGGTCGTTAGTAGCAATGGTTGCCTAATTGTGGACCCTCTTGAGTGGCCTGATTTCAAACATGCATGGAGCTCGTAGTCTCTGCATTAAGCCATTCTGAGTTATATAATGGAGACACCTGAGAGCCCTTCAAAAGTTTCAAACTTCCCATGTGGACCTGAGAAAGTAATGTAATCTCTCTCTAAATTCTTTCCCTCATCTTTACTAGGGGAGAATAATACTCCCTTTTTGTGTGTGTGTGTGTTATGAGAGCTAATTCATGAGTATTTATCAATGTCTTTGTGCATAAGAGGGTTGTACAATACTGGCCTCATCAGAAATAATGTTTGAAATTGCAAATTGGAAACCTGCTGGAGTTTCTATGGCTTGGTATAGGAGCTGTTCTTGACCTGTATCCTGTCAGTTCCCTGTGTGGAGTGACACTTAGGTAACTTTGGTACCTGGAGAGAAAATTTCTATTGTTCCTTCTTCTCAAAGAATGTACTCAGTCCCAGCCTGAGAAGCCATGGCTGGCAGGCAGTGGGACCACAAAGTGATGGACAGATGATTCTGGCTGGCACGGCTGGCAGAGCTTGCAACTGTTGCCCAGCCAGTCATGGTATCCGTCCACTACAGGTGCAGCTGTGGGCTCTAAGACACCTCTGTTATGCTCTGTTTGAAACAGGACATGCAGCAGAAGATTCCCCCAGGGCTGATGCTACTGTTTTGCACTCCACAGGTTGTTCATCTTGCTGTTTAGCTCTGGTAGGGGTTGCACACCCTTGGCGCAAACTTGAGTGCATAACTGAAGGCTGAATAAAAGCCAGGAGAAGGACCTATATTATTCTGAGTTGTTGAGTTGGATGTACAGAGCTAGAAAGCTGATGAGAATTGAGATCCTGTTTGAACGTTTAATCACATACTAGCTAAAGACAGGGAAAACTGTAAATGATAGATAGCATCATGTTTAGTGTCAGGTCAATAAGCCCTTAGATGTTGATAAAGTTGTCTATTTCTAGGTATAGAGAAACCTGAGATGCTGTTTAAAGCAGGTCCTGACCAGGCTCTTACACATGCCATCTAGAGTCTTGGTCTTGACCCATGTAGCTATCTCTGTATGCGTAATCTGGCCCTTTTGGTGTTCAAGGATTCTTTACTTTCACTTGGAAATTGGTGGGACAAGTATTGATTTTGCTTTTCTGTAATTCTGTTGTAGGTATTTTATTGAAAGTAATTCCATATTAATTTAGATGTGTAATTAAAGCATGGTCAGTTAAAGTACAGTGAGAATTTATCTGGGAGCTCTCAAGCAGTCAGTAGATTTGCTGCTTCTGTTTCACTTAGTGATAGCATGCATTTTTCCTGATCTCCTGAGCTTTCTGAGCACACCTTTGTGAACCAGTTTTACCATCCCGTTCTTTTCTGTAAGCTTTCACCATCATTTAGCATACCTGTGTTAATCCAATCCATATCTAAGGACATAATAGTACTAATGAGCTACAACATCATTAATGAGTCTACACTGTGCATTTCACAGAATTTGAAAAGAGAAGGAGTAAGCATGAGGCCAAATCCTGCTTTCTTTATTCAAACAGCTATGCCTATTTAGTTGAACGGGGTAATATGGAGGATTAAGGCGAGTGGAATGTTACCCTTTCTGTATCAAGGCCCTCTACACTTAATTCTATTTGATAATCTTCTATTTTATTTGACATTTCACACCACCTGAAACTGCAGCTGCCTGTCAGGAATGGAGTTAGTCCATGGTTTAGCTATCTTATGTGTAGCTTAGAGCACTAAAGCATTGGCTCCTCTGGAGAGCCCTTATGGAGAAGAACTCATTTAACGGGAAATTATAATTGGGTTTTCCAAATGGTTCTGGAATTGTTGCTGTGTATTTGGATAGGAGAATGTATTTTAAAAGCCTCCGGAAGCGTGCAGCTGAGGAGGCTGTGCTTTTAAGGATGAGGCTACTAGGCTACCCTGATTCTTGGTTCCTTTAAAGGTGATTACTGGGAAGACAGGCAAGTGTGAGATAAGCATTCTACCATGGAGAAGCAGCAAGCTCTCAGTATGAGGAGTTTGAGGAGGGATGTTTACTTTCCATTCTGGAGAGGGATCACTGCTGAGTCCTTCACAGCAGTGCTGGGAAAAGGGGCTGGCATCTGAGCGTGGCACATGATCCACGGGCTCCATGACAGCTACTGGAATTGCACCTGCAGTCAGAAGAGGACTCTGAAATACAATCCTGGACTTGGAGAAAATGTGGTAGAAGGAATGAAACATTGGCTGACATTTGGTTTTGATAAACTCTCTGCAAACTCAGGCTAGAAAAACTGCAACTACCAACACCCATGGGTATACAGACTTTTAAGAAGGGGAAGGCATTGGCTGATGTAGAAAAGTTTGAGGCAAAGATTTGAGCTCAGGTATTTTCTGCAATATCTTCTCTGTTGAAAGTTTCTCTTAAACCACAGTGATCATGCTAGTTCCATCAGATTTGTCTGGTGTTTTGGGAAGCACAGCATGGTTCTACTTAAGCGCACTTTGCCTGTTGCTGCATAGTTCTATGGGAACTGAATTTTACTTCTGTTGTGCCCATTAAAACTGTAAACATAAACTGTATTCTTAGGGCTAAGTTATGGGGTTTTTTTTCATTTACTTTAGCTTGTCTTCCCTAGGTAATGCTCAAAATAGGTTTAATATTTATAAATGTGAGGAACATAGCTTAGCCTTTCATAAAAGTTCAGTCATCTTAGAAGTTAAACAATATTCCAGCAGTTAAAGACACTTCATCCAAGTATTTTAAAGATCCTGTTGTGAGATAAGACAGATTCTTTTCCTTCTCTCTTAAAAGACAATGAGGATAATCATATTCTCCCATCTTTGGGCACTCATCTGTTCAGAAGCACTGTTTTGTTTACTGCAGAGTGGTTGAAACTTCGTCATAATCCTTAGCTCATCTGAGCCTAGCTAGAGGTGGCAAAAGGGTTCCTTACTACAGGACAATAGGAGACAGGACCCTGTTTGTTCTCATTTTGAACCTTTGATTGTCTTGTGATGCTGTTCTGCTAGTCACCTCATCAGATGAACTCCACAGGCCCCTGCTACAAGACTATAGGCCCATCTTTCTGCTGCCTTCTACCTGATCTTTCCTTGTCTTTCCAGGTGACAGCTGGAAGATTTTATATTTGTCAGAGATGAAGAGGCCTGGGCTACAGTCAAAGCTGATCTCAGTTCAGCTGTGTCAGATGAACGGAATAACTGAATTAAAAACTACTTAATTGCAGTACAAAGAGTGACATGTGTTTATATTTCAATATAGGCACCTACTTGGAATAAAATCCTACTCTGTCCGTTCCTCTGTGAAGAATGCACAATGTGAATGATTTCACATCAGTACACAAATCTGTCTGTCTCTCAGTGGCAGGATGGGTGGATGGGAAGGAGGAAAATTGCAGGGGCAGGCTACATTGCAGGTATTTTTCTTTTCTGATTGCATGAAGGTGTCCTGAGAAACAACCTTAATTTTTTTGTGAAATTGTGGAGTCAGGAAAAATTTTGATTAAAGGTCTTCTGTTGGAATTTTCCTAGAGTCTTGTTGGTGATGTTAATACTTTGGGTTCAGGGAAGGTCCAAAAGAACTGATGCAGGGTCTTACAGTACCTTAGCATTACTTGGCAAGATGTCCTGCCAACTCACCCATCTCTCAGCAGATCTGCCAGGCTGCATTTCAAATTTGCAACCTCTGGAAGTCTTGGGACTTCTGGGAGTGTGGTTTTTGTTGGGGTTTTTTTTGGGGGGGTGGGTTGGTTGGTTGGTTTTGGGTTGGTTGGTTGGGGGTTTTTTTGTGTGTGTATTGATTGTTTGAGGGGTTTTTTGGGAGGGTAGGTGGGGCTCTGAATTGAAACAAAATAACATTTCACGGTATTAAGTCCTCTGTAAAGTGGAATCAGCTTGTTCCTCTAAACTGCTGTCCTGGTATGTTCTACAGAGCAGAGAGGACTGCCCGTGTGGATTGGAGCCATGTTACTCCACACATCTGGTCTTGAACTAAGCTGAAGGATAAAACTGCTGTGAACAGAGGCTATAGCCCCTTCTCTGTATCTTGCAATATATAATTCTTAGCCTGCTGAGACAGCCTTCACAGAATTCTATATGCCAGAGTAGTCCTGCTGATGAACATGTACGTGCTTCAGTGTTCCTTGCGCATTCAGGGCCATGGTTAGACCATCATCTGCATGATCTGACTGCAGATCGTGGATAACAGAAAGAAAGGGAACAACAGAAAATACATCTACTTGAGTGCCCTAATTAGGACTTTGAAAAAGAAACTGGAGCCAGCCAGCTGTAGCCATTTTTGGAGGACAAGTTCACTTTAAAAAGACTGATCATAAAATGTCTCCTAAAACAAGCCAATAACTTTCTCATTTGTTGGTTTCCCATAATTCTTGTTGTTGTCCTGTGCAATCAGAGCAGTTAACGACTATCCTGGATTTAAGATTAGAAATGATTGGCATAGGCCTAAAATACCCAAGGCTGTACTTTCCTCTGAATCACTTGATCTTTTTAGACTGTGTGAACTTGAGTGTTTAAGAGGACAGCATGTTATAACAGCAGCAATACAACATAGTTCTTTGTAATCTCAATAATCGGTGACATTCATTTTGAGAGTAACTGAGCTGCTGGTGATAGAACACAGTGGTCAGTAATCGGTACCAGACTGGGAGCCAGAGCTTGTGCTGGCTTAAAGTCACTGTTTTGACGTCTCCCTTGGAGAAGTCATTGCGTTAAAATTCTGATCCTACTCCGGTCTGAAGTTAGTGGATGGACAAAGGGCAAGGGGATCCTGCTCACTTTGTCCCCTTTGTAGCCAGGATAGGATTCACTGCTGGCATTTTAGCACCTCCTACGGGTTTCTGTGAAGCCCAGGTAAACAGGCTATGGCTCAGCTTCTGTCAGCTGGTATGGTTTTTTGTTTAAACGGGAGAATGTTTTAGCATCTACTGGCACAGAAATACGAATGCTCAGCCTTGTTGTTCCCCTCCCTCCTTCAAATTTCCCTTCTGGCTCCCTTGGGCCTTCACTTCCTAAACCAAAGCATTTCAGAATACTGCTGCCTATCACCTTGTGAACACAGACACATCACTGCCTCTAAAAGTATTTTGGCAAGAGAGTTGACAAATAGGACTTTAAGAAAGGTTTCCTTTTCAGCTGTGTGTCCACAGGTCCTTATCCTCATCTTCCACCTGCTGTGGTTCAAGCTCATAGCAGCAAGTACAGACAAACTCATTCTGTGCAATTCCTCTTGCAACTTTTATAGGTGCCCCTTACTCATTTTAAGGGAAACTGCTGTACCCTGCCTCCTGTGTAGCATAGGTCATCTCTTTATGCATCAGGGCTTCATTCCCCTGTTTGAGATGTAACCTTCATCTTGGTTAAACATGCCTTCTACTAGGATAGAGTGAGTACCCATAATGGAAAGTCTGCTCTGCTCTTTGTTATGATGATGCTGTGTTCCAGATCTTTAATATTACCATCTTTCCCTCTCAGCAGTTACAATCCAAGCAGACAGAAAAAAAAAAAAAAAAAAAAAAAAAAAAAAAGACTCTTTCTATTAACATTTTCCCCCCTTTCTAGCAGTTAAAGCATTTTTCTGAATGGAAAACTTCCTAAGACAGCCAAGGGGAAAGCAGCTTTTGAATTTGTAGATACCCAATGCTCAGTGAGGTGTATCATGATCCAGTATATTAAAATATTTACAGGGTTAAGGAAATGTTTTCCTAGGAGTTTTTTTCTGTTTTGACACCCTGGAAAGGAAAGGGGAGGGTCAGTTGGATGAAGCAGGTGACATGTTTTGGAGGAAGCCATATTTCATCACAGTAGAAGAATAGCCGTCCTCAAGCATGAGCTGAAGTACCTCTTTAAAGTTTGGCACTGACCTAGACATTTTTTTTGTCCAAAATATCCACATTTACACTACTTCCACAAAGTTTCAACCATTGTCTCACTGATGAGAGAGATAAAATTTATCATATTTCACCAGAGCTATGGAGTAACTGTCCCCTTTAAACTCTTACAGTAGCTGCTATGTAATTCCCCATCCCCTCCAAGGGAGAAAAAAAAAACAAAGTCCTCCTCACAAGCGCATACTTTTCCTTGTAAAAAACTTTCAGTATGGATTGTGGTGGACTTGGGTTTGTTTTTTTGCTTTTATTTTTTTCTTCTCCTCCCAAACACAAGGACAAATCACTGAAATACTTGAGCTGCATGCTGCTATTTATCTTCTGGGAAATTTAGATACTTTATTTTCCTGGAAAGAAGTAACACAGAATTGAGCATAGCATTGAGCACGTGGTGCTGTGCATGTCTATTGCTTCTAGTTTCAAAAGCTTCCCCTAAGTAGGTGTAGAAATGCAAAATAGTTTAGATTTGAAGAGCTGGTTTTACATTGGTTTTACATTGTTTCTTTCTTTCTAGTAGAAGAGATTTAAATAGTTTGGATATAAGGGGTTCAAAGTGTGTATGCTCCCTGCAGAAATTCTGGCACATGGTCCCCTTGTCCCCAGCCTGAGGGAGACAAGTTTCACTCAGTCCTTCATAGTACCCTTCCAGGAAAGAGAAGAACTTGTTAGATAAAAGGATTGTCCTTTTAGGGCTTATATGTGTCGTTGGCTTCATGAAAGCCTTAACTGAGGAGACAGAGAAAGGAAGTTTAGTGTGTAGTGCTGTATTAACACAGTAGTAGACAGGCCTTCCCCCAGTGAGCTTGCCCTGTAAATGGGCAAGATGGACAGAAGGAAGAAAGAGAAACAAACAGCGAGGTACCGCAATTTACTTGAGGTTGCACAGCCTGTCCAGTGGCTGCTGTGATTCCCACCTTGTCCCACCTTGCATTTGCCTCCTGTGACATTGTTGTCCTCCATACACAGCTGTTCATAAATGGCAAACTAGCAAAGCAAATAATTCCACAGATGCTGTTCTGTCTTCTCCGAGTGTTTTTGGAATGGTGCGTGTCTGGGGTAGAAGATGTTCTGGAGGTGAGGCGACTGTCCCGTAACCACGCTTCTGTTTGTGCCTCTTGGTTTTCAGGTGGAGCTCAGGTACATTGGTAGAGAGCTTAAAGGCTCTCTCAACACAAACTTGCTAGACGAGGGACATCTGATGTGAAGCTTTCAATTGCATGCCACCTTCAGAGTGTACAAGGACATACAGAGATAGTGTGGTGTGACATTTAAATCAGGGTGTCTCCCTTTCCTCAGCGCCATACAGGCTGTGTTGGCACTGTAGAGACTGTAAATGCACAGGATCGGGGAAGATAAGAAGGCACAAGTCTAGTGATTTCTGCAAGAACTTCACAGATTCGGTTTAACATGACACAGTACAGGCTGGAGAGCAAGTCACCAAGGCGGTGTTTGTTGTTTTAACAAACCTTTTTGTTACACTGTGACTTAAAAAAAGTCGAAGTGGTTCAGTTTTAGACATTTCTAGTGAATTCCTTCATGGAAAATAAAACTTTTTTGAATGATTCATGAAATGGAATGACAAGACCAATTACGAAATACTCACTAGGTGGAGCTCTAAGGGTACCAGGTAACCCCTCTGGGGACCTCCATGGAAGAAACTCTCAGTGTATCCATGGGAAGACTCGAGCATGGAATTCACAATTGCACCTCAACGCAGTCACACCAAAATAAGGGACTGGAATTAAAATAGTAATACCCCTGCCCTACCCCTAAAGGATTAAGGGTGGGAATGCCCAAAGCAGAGGTGTAAACATTCAGAAAGCAAACAGCTTTTGCGCCATGTGGTAGATCTTTAGTTTTAGGAAGGAAAAGGTAGTGGGGTGTACTTTTACTAACCAAGCAACTTACATTTCCTTCTCATCTCTTCAGGTTTAAAGATACTTAATAGTGCTACTCTCTAGGCAAGCATATTGTACTGAAACATGCATACATTTGGAGGGAACTTGGCAAAAAGAGGCACCAAGGCTATGGCGGGGTGTATTTCTTACCCAGATGACGAGTGGATATCACACAGGACAGACTGCTGTGCTGGAGAGCAAGAAGAAGACACAACCTGAAGTAGAAAAGCATTTCAGTGTGTGTGTGGAAGGGGGTGTCTGTGATGTAAATTGAATAGATGTGCAGTCCTAACGGGGGATGTCTGTAAGATACTTCAGTCCTTTAAAAACAATCAGTCTAGGAGACTTAAGGGTCATAAAATTTGCCTCTGAGGGGATAAATTTCTCATGTTTGTGTTTAAAAGGGAAGGATTTTCTCCTTCAGAGTGACAGTGACAATGACACTCATAAACACGTGTCTACAGCAGCTTCCCTGATGATTTTGAGGAGAACGTCTCACCCGGGCCGGGCCAGGCCCAGGCCCAGGGCCACGCAGGGCACCTGCAGAGCCGCGGTTGCCTCGAGTGCAGCGCGGCTCGGAGGAGCGAGCCCAGGGGAATGGTGGCGGGCTGGAGAGGGGCGGGAGCCCTGCAGCAGAGTCCTCAAAATGCTTCATGGAGAAATCCAGCGGCTGGTAATGACCCGAGGCAGGTGGGAACGGCAGCGCTTAGGAGTTAGGCGAGGCTAAGAGGAAGGCAGGGACACACACACACACACAAAAACCAAAAACAAACAAACGAAAAAAACCCACAAAAACAAACAAACAAAAAAAACCCAAACCAAAAAAAACCCCACACAAAACAAACATCCACCAAATACAAAACACAAAGTTTTCTTTTAGTCTGAGCCCAGGAAGGGGGAAAAAATCCCTCTCAGCGGTTGTCAAGGAGATGGGCGGCCGGGTTCGCCGAACTGTCGCCTTCCAAGCCCGCAGCTCTGGGGGGGCCATCTCTTAGCGGCTGCCTCCCTGCGAGGGGCCGCGCCCCCCCCAAAGCC
>JANHFX010023780.1:9152-25286 GCA_027560015.1 Chloroceryle amazona
TGTCACCAGCGACCTTGCTGACAGGGCACCCGGTGCCCTCACCCAGGGCGCTGATGAATGTATTGAACAGTACTGGGCCCAGTGCTGACCCTTGAGGGACTCCACCAGGTACAGGCCTCCAACCATACCCTGCCCCAAATTTAAATCAACTCCTACCCCAATCTTGTCTATTTGTTCATTCTAATGCATGGCAAAATGGTTTTCAAAATGTCCATTAAAATGGCCACAAGGATAATGAAACCATTGAACCTGTGAAACTCTTGACACTCAAGTGAGTCTGGGTTCTCCTTTCCTGTGCAACACCAACACCTCTCCTAACACCTCAGCCTTATTTCTGTGGTCACAAAGACAAAAATTAATCCCTGCTGTAGTTTGACCAAGAGATATAAGGACACTCTATGAGTTTAAAACCACCGTGTGCCATGTTCCAGAAATCCTTTCAAAACAGTGTAGGAATGACCCAGACATCTGTATACACAAAGACACCACTAGACCCCAGAACATCGCCTGCCATTCAACTGCTTGCCTCCACAAACAAAAATGATCCTCATAGTACCTTCAAAATTTTGGACATTGTAAACTAGCAGCAAAGAAAACTTATCTTCTTGAACTGCTCTTCTGGTTCACCCAGAGGATCAGACAGTGAGAGCCATGGAGCAGTCTTGCAGCACCTTCATCTGACAGCAGTGACCACACAGAGGCTTGGAACTAAGTTGAGAATTCATTTTACTAATGGGTTTTTCCCAATATTTGCAGAGGACTCAAGATTCCACTTGGGGTTTGTTAATGGTCCTTACTCTAATGTATCATACCATTTGTGTCCCATCAAATCTAGTTCACTCCTTCTAGTGCTTTCTCCTCCAGCAAATACTTTCTTGCAAACCTCTCTCTTTGGCCTCTTTCTAAGAACCCAGTCTGAGATACATTCACCAAAGCTCATCCAGCAATTTCAATTCCTTTCTGCTGCTCCAATTCCTTACCCAGACAATCACTGTTTTCCCTCCAGTGCTGATGCTCATTTGCCCCCCCAGCTTCCTGGAATTCCCCAGTACTAACATTGTGCTTATAAGCATTCACTACATGTCACGCTGTATTGTCCTCCAGGCTGCCTGAGTTGCCACATCACAAATTCCAGAAAACAAGAGGTTTCTTTCTCTGAAGACCAGTACTTATACTTGTGACAAGGAAAGTTAAAAGCAGCAGTAAAGAATAATATAAAAATCCTTATTCAACACAAGGCAGAGTCTTCCAGAAGTCAGCTGTCAACATCTGACTTCAGAAGAGCTGACAACCAACACCAACAAAGCAATGCAAGATAAACAATGAACTGTGGAGGAAAGGCAGCTTCATATTTCTATATTCTAAAACACAGTCTGGGGCAGATGAAAACAAAGGAAATTCCACAATAATCACCAGCAAGGTGAAGCACATTAGAAATATTTTCAGAACTTACAGAAAGATACCAATAAACACCACCTCTCTCCAAAGCCTTACCGGACTACATCAGCTGCAACAGCAAACACAAATGTTTGATGTGTAAATGTATCAAGCTGCCAAATGTCTTTATCTAATCCTAAAACACCAACATTGCCCCCTCAAACCCTACCTGTACTTCTAACTGCTCTTTAACCAAACTCCCAACAACAAAACCAGCCAAATAATCAGAGCTTGTTTCAATGGTGACATTAAACAAGTACTTAACTCTTCACACCCTTCTTTTTTTGCTAATGTATTATAGAGATTTGTTGCAGTAATGCAAATTCACTTGAGTTCAGAACAGCTGTATTATAAAAGACGGTTCTAGTCTTCTCTGTTTTCACAGAAATACTGAAATTAATCTTAAGTATTCTTGGAATTCAGAGTATAATTTCTTTGTGAGTCATCTTATATTCCAGGCGTCAAGTGGCTAAATGTCTTACTACTCTGCCTCCAAAGTCCCCTCCAGAATAACTTGTATAAACACAGTTAAGCTCACATTTCAAGTTCCTGTGAATACTCAGTTCCCACAATTTTAAGGTATAATTACCAAGTTCTTACAGAAGGCTGCTCTTCACATTCACAGCATTATTCTAGAAACCATGGAGTTTTTCTGGCTGAGTAACCAAGTATATTCTAGCTGGTTTATATTAAAAATTATTCTTTGGAGTTAATATTTGTGGAGCCTGGGCCACTAAAAGTAAAAATGCAATACAGTAAGCTTGCTAAATATTTGTGAAACTGCTTGACACGACAGTGCTGATGGGCCTGCATTACCAGTCCAGAGCAATGCCAGAAATGTAAGCGCTCAACAGCTTGAACTCCAAAGTCTGTGACAGAACAGCAGACACTGTGCTGCTCCTCATGGGTTTCCTGCATCTTCCAGCTAATGTTAAGTCCAAACATAGGCAAGTCATGAAAATGGCATCCTTTGAAAAGAGGCAGTTTAAGATTAGATGCCAATGTCAGCCAGACAATTCCGTGAAGAAGCTTTCTCAGTACTTAGGAAAACTTGCTTCAGCTTTCCAAAAGGGAGAGTTTCTTTTTCTCAGGCACTAGCTTGCAAGCACATCCCTGTTCTCTGCCTTTGCTGTCAATAAACAAACAACTGAATGGAAATTCTTCATGTCAGTAGGACAGAATTTCATAAAGCTCTTCTTAGATGGAAGAGACCAAGGAACAACACCACACCAAGTTTTATCACATTCATCTCATGAGGGAGGTGTCAAATTAAGAAACATCATCTCCAATTACCGTGAATAGTTACTATAAATTCAAATCATTTTGATGAAATACATCAATATTTAGTTGTATAAAACAACATGCAAAGGAACTTCTCCAAGCTTTCCTTTCATTAATTCACTGACAAAACAACCTTGACTAAAACTTGCCATACTAGCACTTTCAATTAATGCAAGGCAAGGTTTATAAGGGAGAGAGAATATCTTACAAGACATAGCTGGAACAAACAGACAAGCTCTTCAATCCTGTCTTCAGCTCTGAAACAGAAGCAGCAAATTCCAACCCAAGCTCAGGCCAGGAACAAATTTTTTTTTGAGCTTAACTTGATTAAATTGTCAAAGTGCTTAATTTTTAAGAGAAAAGGATGGTTGGTCCTGTGGAGCAAAAGGGGAGGTAAGCAAGAGGAGATAGGTAACTTTCTCTACAGGTAATAATCACCCCTCCCCCCAAGGTCTTAGAAAGCTGGACCAAATTACATGGAAAATTAAGGTTCCATTAAAAAAACCCAACAGTAGCTTCTGATTTCTGATATTCAAAAGGAATCAGAATTTTCAACTCCTAGGTTGCTCCTTTTAGAGTATTTCTTAAAACTCCTCTTAGCATCACCACTACCATCAATTACAGTTCAGCTACTGCCAAATGGACAATACAAGTATACAAATGCTGAAGCTGTTTTGTCTTTTCCTCTATAGACTGATTCAGGTCTAACTCACATGCCATACATACATCTCCAATGTTATCAAAAGCAAAGTGCATTAAAATTTTCAGTGCAAGAGCTTGATCAAACGTGCAGTGACAGACAATATGCTAAGCAGTTTTCATTACATCCTTAAGCCCAGGAATATGAGCTGTACAGACTGAGGAAAGCTTACGTTGATGTTTTCTAATTGCAGTAGATGTACTGTGTAATAGGATTTGACGTCTTCAGATACTAGCCTCACACGGAAACCTGTTTCACTGAATGTCATAACTTCCTCTTCTTTTGTTGGCCAGTATTGTGCACACTTCACCTAATGTATTTTTTAAAGAAAGGAGGGAAGAGAGAAAGAAAATAAAAGAAAAAAGAGAAAACACAAAATCTGGTTAAGTATCCTGGTACTTCGGGCTTTGCACGAGTAATTTTGAGACCCCCATTAAATCAACACAGTAGCCTCGAGTACCTGCTCCCAGTTTGAGGAATTCTCCAAGCCCATCATGTTTACTACATCGAATTACTACAGCTGTTAGAAGAGCTTATTCATTCCAGCGTGATCTGTGTGTTTTCCCTCATCGCAGGGCTAGCAGCACGGTTTGAGATACCCACTAACCCTTCTCCCTCTCCCCACTCCAGTTCTCTACAGTGAACAGATATTTTTACTCAGTTATTTCAACATTTCCCTCCCGCCCCATTTCTGATGCGCACACCCACACATCTACATAACTGATGTAACACCTTCAGTTTTCCCAAGGCTTCCTGAACACTGGAAGATTTTAAAGAAATAGAAGAATGAACTAACAAAGCCATGTAAAACTGTCCCTTGCCCTTTATTCCTCTTGCCTGCACTCAAACGTTCTGTAGGAAAAATTTTGCATAAGAAAATAAATGACTTTTTAATGGACTCATCAAATGTTTTTCACTAACAAAACTACTCTGATGAAAAAACATAAATCTCCAGTGATAGCCATTTATAGCATTATATCCACGGTGGTTTTAGGCACATTAGCATAAAAACTACATCACAACAGATGATTCATGTGTTCTGCACCTATACCACCAGCTGGTAAAGGGCTAAAAATAACTAGATGAGTCTGCCAGTTGCTGGGCAGCAGCTTGTCTTCATTGTTACAGTTAAGTTCGCCATACAACAGATACACTACTCTGGTACATTTAGAAGAAATTATCTCAAGATATTTTAATTCGTATTTGTTTTCCCACCTGCCACCTTGTTCTAGAGCATCTTACACTGATTCAACTCCATCTTATTTCTGTCCCAGCATCCTCCTTTTTCAGGACATTACTTTCTCCTATCTGGATGTATATTATTACATGCTGGCTTCAAACTGAATTTTGTGTCTTGGCTCCATCACTTTAACCTTACATTAAATAGATGTTGCGCTGTACACCAGTGAGAAAGTCTGTTTGTTCTTTTAACTTAACAATCAAACATTGTTAAACAATAGTAAAATTATATGACAACTTCAGGCCAAATATTCCTTACCGATTCTTTTTCAACGATTCTGTTCAGCATGACAACTGCTCTGGTTTGTTGTTGCCACACCATTAGCCAAAAATGACAACATGTATTAGGTAACGGACCCTGCAGAGTTAAGAAAATAAAAATGGGTATGAGAATGTACAGGCAAAGCAGTGCTTAAACACAGTTAATAGTTCACTGTGTGAAACAGGAAAAATTCAAACAAATTCTTAATAGAATGATAGAAATGACAGGTGAGAAAGTAACCACGATGCACAGATCATTCCAGAACTTAAAAGTTCAGGCTTTTGTTTTTTTTTTAAAACAAAGAACAAAACAAAACAATACTCATACAGAAAAACAGTAGGAGCCCAGGGAAGGGATGTTTCAGTAATAACTGGTAAAAGTATTTGGTTTTTGTTACCTGTGTTAAAATATAGTATCTCTGGGCTTCTTCTATGACCACTAGGCTGGCATTGATATAGTCATTCTCGGTGTTCTGCAATTTTACACGACTATGATCATCTAAAATGCAAAGAAAACTAAGAATTAATCATAGAATCACAGAATGGTAGGGGTTGGAAGGGACTAGAACGATCATCTGGTCCAACCCCCCTGCCAGAGCAGGGTCACCTAGATCAGGTCACACAGGATCACAGTGTCCAGGCGGATTTTGAGAGTCTCCAGAGGAGACTCCACAACCCCCCTGGGCAGCCTGTTGCAGGCTCTGTCACCCTCACAGTGAGAAAGATTTTCCTTATGTTTACCCTAAACCTCTGGTGTTCCAACTTACTCCCATTGCCTCTTGTCCTAACATTGGATGAGACTGAGAAGAGTCTGGCTCCATCCTCCCTACCCTTGACATATTTATAGACATTAATGAGGTCCCCCCTCAGTCTGCTCTTCTCCAGGCTAAAGAGACCCAGGCTCTCAGCTTCTCCTCATAAGGGAGATGCTTCACTCCCTTAATAATCACAGTGTCCCTGCGCTGGACTCTCTCCAGTAGCTCTCTGTCCTTCTTGAACTGGAGATCCCAGAACTGGGCACAGTACTCCAGGTGGGGCCTCACCAGTGCAGAGCAGAGGGGGAGCAGAACCTCCCTCGACCTGCTGGCCACACTCTCCTTAATGCAGCCCAGGGTGCCGTTGGCCTTCTTGACCACGAGGACACATTGTTGGCTCATGGTCATCCTCTTGTCCACCAGGACCCCCAGGTCTTTTTCCCCAGAGCTGCTTTCCAACAGATCAGCCCCCGGCCTATACTGATCCATGGGGTTGTTCTTCCCCAGATGCAGCACTTTACACTTGCTCTTGTTACATTGCATTAAATTTCTCCCTGCCCAGCTCTCCAGCCTGTCCAGGTCACACTGGATGAACCCATCTTGATGAATACTCTCTAACAGGCAAGCTTAGGTCTGACAAGCAAGAAGAAATCAATTCTGCTGCAGAACTAACCAAATGGGAAACTACAAATATAGGTGAAACTACTTTCTCTGTAATTTTGATAACTACCTATCTCATTCTCCCCCTCAGCATTCCACCAGTGTCATTTCAGGCAGCTATTCATAGAAGCTGACCAGAAAACTGCAATACCCAGTTTTCTTTAAAAAAAACCAACCCAACCAACCAAACATCAAAACAACCCTCCCACACACGTGCCAGAAGATGCTCACAGCCATCCCTCAGCAAAGGACTCTGTTTAAAAATCTAACATCAAAAAAAAGATGATCTGATTGTCATTCTTAAAGCACTGGATAATAAAAAGTCACCATGCTTGCTCCTAAAACCTCTCAGTTTATAAACCTGATTTGTCACCATCTAGGAGACATTTAGGTAGGTAATCAGACTTGCTCACAGCAAGCAATCCTTCAGCTGTTTATTAGAACTCTAGAAAATAAACAGCGTTCTCAGTTGAAATTTTGTACACAACTGCATGCCAGGAAATGAGATCCAACTGACTGCAAATTCTCTGAAGCTCAATTCCCTAGACAGACTGTTTATAAGAAAAATAAATAAAAAATAGCAAACTAAGACAAATTTAAGAGACTTTATCACATTTCAGGAAGAGATTCCATAGAGACTGCGGCAGAGCTGAGAGTGAATCACGGTACAATGCCAGCTTTTAACCTCCATCCACCTGGTCCAACCCACAAATCTCATCCGGATGGCACAGCTGCTGTTAAAATGTCAGCCCACTTCTCCCTCTCCCATCCCCACATCAAAAGGCTAACTTCCTTTTGACAAACATCTTGGGAAATGCACAAAATCTTTGAGTTTTGACATGAGCGACTAACCGAGTACCACCTTCAGCGCAGCTATGGCAGCTGAACTCACATTTAAGTCCCTTCATCACAGCCAGTCCATGCAGCACAAGGCTCATCTGAGAAATCCATATGAGCCCAGATAAGCAAAAGGCTGACGGGAATGCTAAGAGAGTTACGGAATTAGGCTCTAGACTCTGTTAGGGTCTACAGACCGCTCACAGGATTTTATAAATACTTTGCACGTGTTTGGAAACCTGGGAAAAGTACATTTACTAGGTCTTTTATATTCTCCCCCATCTATCTGCTACTGGCAACCGTCAAAGAGGGTCTTGTTGGATTCGAGGAAAGAAGTCAGTAGCCCATGACTGTTTTCCTTTGTGAAGAACTGAGATTTGGGGTGTTATCCTACCTCCTTTAGCTGCTAGCTTTTACCTACAGTCACATTCAAACGCACAGAGAAGAGAAATATGCTGAAAACCTATTCTTAATAATAAAAGTTTAAGAAAATTACTGGTTTAGTCTGTTTTCATTGGCCTTCCAGCTGTAAGGCAACACCATCTTGACTTTCAGGACTCTTAAAACAATTTATGATACATCTGTATGGAGAAAAAAATATTATCAAGCCAAGACACTGTAAAATGAAGCCATCTGCATTTTAAAGTAAAATATATCTCCTTGAATTATTTTGCCTGGATAGCAAAGCGTTACTTTTTCCTTTCATGTATCACTTAATCTGAACTGTTTCTACTGGAGAGAAACCAAGACCTTTGTAAATATTACATGTCATTTGCCAACAGGAAAAACTTAAGATCGTGTTATAGTAAATCACACATACCGGTACTAGTGTTCTCGGAAAGATGACGTCAGCAAGCACTGTTAACAGTTTAATCACCCAGCAGCAGCTGCTGCATTGCTGCCAGGAGGAGATAACTGCCAAGCCATAATGAGGTTTCCTACCGTAATCCTCACACATGGAAGAGGCTGCCCAGGGAGGTTATGGAGTCTCCTCTGGAGAGATTCCAAACACACCTGGACGCATTCCTGTGTGACCTGATCTAGGTGATCCTGCTCTGGCAGGGGGGTGGACTAGATGATCTTTCGAGGTGCCTTCCAACCCCAAAGAGTCTGTGATTCTGTGTAGTTTCAGTCTTACTTTTTTTCCTTCTTATAAATTCTACTTTGTAAGCATGACAAAGAAAATCCTGAAAGTTTTTTTAAAAGCCCCTTCAACAATGAATTCTATGCATAAAGAGCCTCCCTCCTGCTCCTCCCGAACCAAAACAGAGACAATCCTACAGATACTCTGGCAGACACTCCACAGGCCAAAGGAAGCCACTAAAACATATTGATTTTCCTTCTTTCAAGGGAAAACATTCCTAAAGGACACGATGACCTAGAAACCTCATTCAAGCCCTGGCTTGCTCTTCTGAATTAAATGAAGCAAGCCAACTTTTGACAGCGAGTTAGCTACAACATATTTCCCATATGTAAATCATTTCCAGTTACAAAGCACTTCAGATTTATATGAATGATAAAACTTTCTTAAATCTTATCTTAAATGTTGCCATGCCCACAACAGTTAAAATATAGTACTCATTTTCTGAAGTGCTAATTCCCCTATTTCAACAAACTGCGCAGCCTGAAAAGAAAGGAGAGACCTTAAAAATGCTTCTCATTCTGGCTCCTGCACTGAGAAAACTACTCCCAGAATGACCCCGTCTGAGATAAACAAAGTTATTACCCACTTCAAGAGAAACCCCATCCCACTGATATCATCAACAACTCCCTACATCTCAAATAAGGCCAAGACTTCACATTACACATTGATTTGTCCACTCCCTGATAAAAAAACAAAACCCATGCAGTTAAAACTGAGATATGAAAGGTTTGGCATCTTACATCATACAGTTCTTGAAAGCAATTGGTTAATGAAAGGATTTTATCTGAAAACAATTGTGTTTCTAGAAGTGAAACCACTATGTAACTTAAAAATAATCTTTTATCCAAGAGATAGATCTCTGACGCCCTAAATATAGAGCTATTAACAAAGGAGGGTGAAATGCTACTTAGTGGATTAAAGAAAGTTATAAATAAAACATGTAGCCATAAGCCATCCCAATGACCTAGCCTGACCCTTTCCCACCTACCAGCAAATCCCCTTCATTTCACTAATCTAAATCCAGTCTGAGCTGCTAAATTATTCAAATTACAATATTCTGTCACGATTTACAGCCTCAAGTTTCAGAGGTGGCCTAAGGCAAAGGAAAGGCTAAGTGACCCATCCCCACCCAGTCACTGGTAGCATACAGTGAATGCTGCATCAGCCACGGCCTAGCTCAGAACTGAGATGTATTCCTGCTGAACTACTGCACGGGAACTTCACATTTTTAAGCAGGATTGGGGAAAAAATACCACAAACAGAAAAACCCACAAGATACAAGGAAGTTTAGATCGGTATGTGCTTTAAAATTCCCCTCTTCCCCAGCCCCAACGAAAGGACTATCTCCAAAAGCAGCACATGGAATTTATTTATACCATGTTTCTGGTGACAAGATTTCTTAGAGAACTGAGATAAAAATCATCAATGTCAGCTTCTAATATGGACAACAAGAAGGCTGATTTTGGACAGAACATGTCCCTGTTTTCAGCACGTACACTCGAAACAAAGGACAGAAGGGGGATATTTTGCAATGATAATTAATCAGCACTCTGTGCAAAACCATCCTCATCAGCTCTAACTGTTCCCTGTAAAGCACAAGACTCTTCACCTTCCTATCTCCCTGGGACACGCTCTGATAATTGTAAGCCAATGGTTGAAAGGTCCAACACAAAGTCTACTAATGGCCACGGGAAGCAAGCAAGAGAAATCACTACCTCTCAAGATCCTCCAACAGCAACATAATCTATCGGGCAAAAATGTTCAGATGACCTAAAATATTGGGCTACCCACCACATTACAGGGGAAGTCTAAACATAAAACTGTGTAAACCCCCATCTAACCTCCAAAAGCAAAAGGAAAAAGAAAGAAAAAAAATCCTGCCAGTTTGGCCGAGGGGATTTCCTTCGTGCCTTTAAATCTGGGAACTGGGTAAGCAGATCTCTAAAGGTAGTTACAGTCAATCTGAGACACTAGACTCCTCTGATATCAACTAGGGATAAGATTTAGAAAGAGAGTACTAAGACTCATTAAAGTTATCAATAAAGAATAAGAACCTCAGAAGTTATTTTCTTCTCTTAACAATGTTTTCTGAGAAACGGTTTCATCTGTCAGGAAATGACTGGCTGTCAAACCAAACCTATTTCAGATTTAACTTCCTGTTTCAATAGCACTACGTAGCCAAAATATTCCTCTCCCCATTCTAGGCTAATACCAAACTGTTAGATTGCTATTTTTTTTGGCCAGGTAGTAACTCTTGAGGGCTTCTACCCAAGCCAACTTCTACACACCATAGCTTTTTAGTCAACAAAACCGGATGCTTACAAAGATATTTATGAAACTGGAGACAATGTGTAATGGACAAAAGATGATCAGCCTTTCCCAGCTAACAGAGATCACCTTTTACCTACAAATGTGTGTAACAGACACAAACTGGTTCCAGCGTACCCGTCCTGCCTGATACAGTTCAAACGGAGCAAACCAACCCAAAGCATTTGCACTTATAATGGACACCTCTTCTGTGAAAGGGAATAATCTTTGCATTTCCTCTGGCAGACACGGCGCCTCAGATTTAAGACTGGTGTGGCTGCTATCTAGATTAACAAGCCATTTTCTCACTGCTGTGGAGAAAGAAAACATTTTCATCGACTTGAGTCTTACGTCTCCTGACCCTCACCATCGTTACAGAAACGATTATGAGTCGTACCTGAGAACACACAGATGTAAAATTCAACAGGAATTAGCTCTGTTCTCCTCATGCAGCTTTGCTCCTAGTGCCCAGTTCTGCAGGCTGTCTTGGTGGCCCTGTTCAAACCTTCCTTCTTTCATAAATGCCTCAAAGTTTATCATCTTAGTTCAGTCATCATGTCACACTTCACATCAACTAGCATGGAGTGACTCTAACCCTTTTCTGAGCCCAACTGCTACTTCAAGACTGGATTTCATCTCTCCCTCTGCTCTTGCACAGGGTCCAGGGATTAAAACAGTCATGTAATTGATTTCCTGGCTAAACGAGCACTCCAGAAGCAGGCTCTGCTGTGACCAAAGCAAAAAGTGTTTGATGCTTTTCACTACAGTAAAATGTATGCTATAACTAAGAAAAGTTTGAGCTCCAAAAGACTACAGAAGATGAATGTAAGTCACACCTCTAAGTTATTACTGCAGGTATTATTAGATGCCACTTAAATAGCACAATGACTTTAATTTTAAAAACATTATTTTTAAAATTAAAGGAAACCCGCAAATACACCGAAGATGCCATTTTCTTTGCAGTGGTGTCTAAGAAATTAAATCCATGGATGGGAGAGATGGTAAACTGCATGAATACAACTTCTGCCCTCAAAGTTGCACAGGGTATTGGACTCAGGAATAGCACTTGGGTCTCATGGGCTCAAATCCAATTTCCTGTGCCTTCTCGTCTTCCAACTCCCATCACAACTTAGGTATGAAACAGAAAGTGACTAAAACATCATCTGCTTTACCACCAGTAAGATGTTAATGCTGTGCTGTAGCAGGACAGCAAACCTGGGACACGGAAGTACCTCTGCACAGACCAGCAAAGGTCCATCAGAGGCCCATCTCCCCTTGCTCAGCACACAGCGGAAGCCAACGAGCCTTGACTAACACGAGGTGTCGTCTTCTGAGCCCCACACTTCTCACCCAAACCACACTGGGAAGTGCCACACAGACACAGCAAAGAGGCTGTGCACTCAGCTCTTCGATTCTGCTCCATCAGAGCTCGGCGTTGAGATCGAGCACTAAGCCCGAGCGGACCCACAAGGCACAAACACGCTGCGCAGCCTGAGTTCCGGCAGCGCCGCGTCCGACCGGCGTTGACTCAACCCGAGACCCTTCCCGTGTCATTTTGAGAAGTGCTATGCACATGCTGCTACCACAACTTTCAACTGGAAACAAGGAGTTCAGCACTTCTCCAAATCTTACAAACAAGAAGCAACAGCAACCCTTCAGAAATTCTAGATCCAACAAGGCAGCTTCTATGAGCCTTTGGTGCTCTGGGAAACTTTGTAGTAAAGAACACACAAACATTTAACCTGTTCCAGTATCAATATTTTGTAGAACAAATAAGGCTGTGCTAATTTTTTCCCCCAGTCCTTTTGAAAATGATTTATGACAGCTTTCCCCAGCTGTAACTCCATACCTCCATATTGCTAATCTTCTGCTCACAAGTCTTTTGTAATGACTTTGAATTACAGTTTCTAAAGTAAGTGCTGTTGAAAAAAAACCCACAACACCTCAGTAGCAGAGAAGCTGGTAAAACGAAAAAAAAAAAAGCTGTCTTCACCTGAGATGCAAGATCATGATGTCACAAAGTAAAATACAAAGCATTCCATACTGTATCTACTTGTGTGGAAAATATTAAAGACCAACGTCATGCAGGCATTCTTCTGAACAGACAAAAACAACTAAATCTTGAGTATTTTTTGAAGTGACAGTAGAAATTGAGAGACATTTATCCACACAATCTTAAATGTGCAGAATCACTTTAGCCCAAAAGGAAACTGTCAGTCAAGGATTAGCAATTTCTGTTCTCAGCTGACGTTGAGTTTTTTGTAATGACAGGTAAAGAAATATTAAATAGTTTCCTTATGAGAAAAATCTTTAATATATTATTTTGCAGCTCACAAACATTTACCTATATACAAACATCTATAGCGTGTGGTCATCTCTCATTCAGCACGGTGAGTTTAACCAGTAGATTTTCCCCCCCTTCTGTTACACATGTTCACATAAGTGTTGCAAGAACCACACTTAGTACAGAATGCATCCCTACAGAAATAAGAGAAATATAAAGCCTACACTGGCCATGATTTATTAGCTACAGTGTTTAAAAGTAAACCAGGCAAGTAAAAAGTCTAGAAAGTTTACTGCAATGATTGCAGAAAATGTACTTACACGGACTAACATCTCTGTATCTGTTTCGATTTCTGTTTTCTGGGTATTTGGCAACTCTGTGAGGGTAGTCACTGGATTTATGTCGAATTTCCTGTAAAAGACAAAAAACTCCATTTAGTTATAGCCAGCATAAGTAATAAGTTGATTAAGGTTAGTGTTCTACACATCTTACTGTAAGACTTTCAAGCTTATTAATTAATCAAGGTTATTAATAATTAAGAATTTTAATCAAACCTTTACTACACCAAGTGTTATTTTCACTCGGAAAATGCGTGTCTCATCCTTGGCCAAAGTGTTCCCATTTAGATGGTCCTACACTTGACTAACACCATCAGCGTAAGCTCCATTTGGTAACCAGCTGATGTACCAGGAAAACAGGGGCAAAAAATCCCAGCTATTTATTATGCTCACGGTTCACCGCAGATGGCACGTTATCTCCCACGGCAATGAGAGACTCAGAACCTCTCCTTCACACCAACTGGCACCACAGATCCCCACAAAGGTAACCAAACTAGTTAATGATTTTATGGCTGCTGTTAACAGCCACAAGATTATTCCTGGTGGTTTGATAGTTCAACCCATATAGCTGCAGTTAAACATGACCCAAGATGAAAGAAGAATTCTAGACTCACAAGTGCAATGAGAAATCACACCCTGCTTCTCCCCCAGGCATTAGGGCAAACCTTCCAATAATCTGCATTTGGAAGATATTCAAACGTACTCATTTCCACGCGATTTTAAGGAGTGCATTGTTGCACAGACTTTGAATCTTCAGTTTTATTCTTTTTTTGCCTCTGAGTGTATCTCCACCACTCATTAAGATACAGATTTACCGTATGCAGACAACTGAAAACACAGTTTAAGTGCTGCCGATGAGCAGCCTCCCATGCACTGAGCTATCCCTTTATGCCTCTGTACTGATGCCATCCCAGCAGACAGTGTACTATACAGAATTAATAACATTACATTTTGATTTCTCCTTTTGGTTTTAGATGATGTTGCTATATGCGATTGTTATGTCCCAGAGACCATTTAAACTCTCTACAGCTAAGCTTTTTTCACTCCTTATAACAAAGCTCTTCTCAGTCTTCTCTACGTTTCCACTATTGTCATCTTTTCAAACTTGCAAAATAATCTAAATATTCCCAGACAATGAACACAGCCAAAAGGGACTTCAGTAGAAATCTAACACATGTAAAGAAGCTCCTTTTTTAGCATCTGGTGTGTGACTTCAGTGCAGGGCCAGACGGTAAAGAACCTAAACCACAACGTGGTGTCAAGCACTGATGCTCTACATATTTCTATAGAAATCTCTTCATCTAGAAGTCAATCAGCTTTTTTTTATTTTGATAGAGTACACTGGAACTTATCTTCTCCTCTAGTTTTTATAACTTACAAGCTTTGGAAGCAATCACATGCACATTGAATAAATATATCTGGCAGGCATTCACACCAAGTTCCCAAGAAATGCAACTTTTGCATTACTCCGTAACAGGATACAAAATATTTTGTTTCTAGAAGCACTGGCATCCTCTGTGCACAGAAACAGAGGCCTGTAATTTGGTCAGGAAACATTAAAAAAGAACAAAACACTACTACAGTGTTTGGAGGGGCATGCTAAAGAGAATTAGATCTAAGAAGGTTTAGTGATCAGTTGTAAAATCAGTTTTTCCACATACACACTGGAGAAAGAAATCAGATGCCAGGCATATTACACAAGAAAAACTCACATTGCAAAAAAAAAATTAAAAGTGAAACACATTATTATTTATTCAGTCATTCATTCAAATTGAATAGGAGCTCTGGGAGTCAGCATAAATACTCCAAGCTTCCCAAGATTTTTACCACAAGTCCTGGCAAATTCATGGAACTGAAGGACAAAGATACAAAAAAGCTCTTGGCAAGAAGAATAAAAACAAAGTAATACACAACTTCCCCCCTTCGGAAGAACTTACACTTCTCAGGACAAGTACGTAAGTTTCTTACACAACACTAGCCAAGGAAAATACCCTCCTATAACAAAAACTCCTTGTAAAAACAAGTACTCGGCAATCAGAGTATTTTCTGTAAGTTTGTGCTATTTTAAAACAACATTCACTATCTTCTCTTTAGGTTTTTAAGCAGATCTGTATTCTGTGGTCTTAACATAAACCAAATACACTAAGTACCCTGAAAAAAACGATGAGTTTGCAAAATCTGCAATATCAGGGAAACGTTCTGGTACAAAAAAAACACTTCACTGAAAAGTATTTGACAGCACAGATGTAGTAAAATTAGTAAATTTGTTTACAAACTTTAGCAGAGTTTAGTGTGTAATTTCCTTTTCAGTTTACTTCTCCAAGGACAACTGAACAATATGAAAATGACTTGGGAAAACTCGTTCAGTGTGGGAATATTGGATATTAAGTGTGTGCACTTTTCTACCTCATGTAAAACACTGGTTGTAGAATTCCTCCCTGACACTTTTATCTCATTAATTTGGCACTTTTATTTCCACTATTCCCTGTTAAACTCAAACCACAGTTCATCTCCAGTCGTTCATTACTAAACTGATGTGTTTGAAATACATGCAGACCAGATATACTGCTCATGTAACAGAGGAAAAGCACAACTTAAAGTTAGCAAAGAGAACTTTGGTTTTGGGTTAGATTTCCTCCTTTGTGCGAGAGCAACATAAAACACACAGCGGCTCACACGACTCCCAGGTGCTCCAAGTCTGGGAAGCCTGATTCACGGAACTGACCCAAGGACTACTGCTGGAGTTTAGGAACGGCGTTGTTCCCAGGGAAAAAGGCCAGGCAACGTGTTTTCTGCGGGACAACCGCGCAGGCCTCGCCGCAGAGGCCGGTCAGGTAAAGGCGGCGGGAACCGCCGGCTGACGGGGCCGGGGGAAGGAACCGCCGCGCAGG